>JAQZBX010005957.1:0-20472 GCA_029593785.1 Cabassous unicinctus
GCCACTGTAGAGGACTGTTTGGCAGTTCCTAAGGAAGTTGAATATAGACTTGCCATGTGGCCTGGCAATACCATTACTAGGTATATACCCAGAAGAACTGAGAGCAGAGACACGTACAGACATCTGCACACCAATGTTCATAGCAGCATTATTCACAATTGCCAAAAGTTGGAAACAACCCAGGTGTTAACAACTGATGAATGGATAAACAAATTGTGGTGTATACACACAATGGAATATTATGCAGGTATAAGAAGAAATGAAGTCATGAAACATATGACAACATGGATGTACCTGGAAGACATTATGTTGAGTGAAGCAAGGCAGACACAAAAGGACAAATACTGTATGATTGCGCTATTATGAACTAAATACATTGTGTAAACTCATGGAGTTAATAATTAGAATATAGGTCACCAGAAAATAGAAGTAGGATAGAGAATGGAAAGCTAAGGGTTACTCTGTGCAGAATTGGTAAAACGGTTGTTTGTAAATCTTTGGAAATGAATAGAAATGGTTAAAGTATATCATGGTGTTTGTAACTAGGAGAGCTATTGTATGGGTATGACAGTGGTTGAAAGGGAAAGTCTAAGGTCATGTATATTACTAGAAGGAAAGCTAAAAATGTAGCATGGGACTCTATAAGATGGTAAAACCTCATGTAAAACACGAATATGGGTGATAATGCATATATAAGACTGTTTTTACAAAATATAAATACAAACGTACTAGAGAGAAGGAAAAAGAATAGCAGCAATGTACGGCAGGGGAAACATAAAGAGATAGAAGAGGTGATAAGTTTTGGTTGTTTGTTTGTTTTTGTTTATTATTATTATTGGAATAATGAAAGTGCTCTAAGAATGATTGAAGTGATGAATGCACAAATATGTGATTACAGTGAATACCATTGATTGCACAGTTTGGATGGATTTATGCTTTATTAATAAGTATCAATAAAATTGATTTGTTAAGAAAAAAAAATGCAGAATGGTTATTCCAGTGGGAAAAAAAAAATAAACAGAAACAGAGAACAATTAACTGGGTGATTCGAATTCCTCAGAATATAAAGAATAGCCTCAGGAAAGCATTTAATAATATAAGGAGATTTTTGAAAACCATCTAAGGAAGGCAATATCACAGTAATACAGCTTGCTAAGTAAATCAGTCAACATACTGTTGCAAATCTGTTGAGTGATATATTTAGCTTGTTTTATAATTAAATGAGCTCGTTTATAATTAAATGAGCTTTGAGGGTGTAAACTACTACTTATTTTTCATAATAGACTGCACTGTGCTCTCTATATTATCCATTGTTAATCATATTGACTCTGCTGTGTCCTGAAGAGCGTCTCTGCTGATTTTTCCCGCAACACTATATTAATAGTTTTTAATGATAAGGATACATTTTATTAGGGTAGGTCTTTTTTAAAAAATTCAGTGTATAAACACCAAATAATGTCACGCTGTTTTGATGACTAGCTCCCTAAATCTGTGTTCTTGTTGTTTATCACAACAATGATAATCAGCATTTATTTAGCATCTTAAATTTTAATGGCTTTGTATTTATTTTTATTAACAAAAGCTCATAAGAACTCTCTGAAGTAAGTAGGTACGTAACCCAGATGGAAAATACTATAAACGTTCAAATTCTATCCCAGAATTTTAAAATTACAGGGTACTTAGACCATCACCTGCTTCAGTGGCTGTTACTCACAATGAGGGTCAGACTCACTTAGGGAGCTTGTTAAACAAATGGATTCCCAGGGCTGGAAGGTTTTAAGGGTCCTAGAAATCTACATTTAAAACAAGCATTCAGGATGGTTCTTGAACTCCAGTTTGAAAATTGCTGACCAATCCCCTCACTTATACATAATGAAACTGAGCCCCAGAGAGGTTAGTTGGCTTACCCAAGGTCACATAGCTAGATAATGACAATCAAGTGTAGAACTAATGCAGTCTAAGTGTCTGTTCTGTGCTCTCACCACCCTTACACCCTGACTCTTTAGATTGACCTCCTCCCGGATTCCTACAAGCGGGGAGGACATCTATCTGTCAGTACTCCTATGAAAAGTAGTTCACCCACAGTAGTCTATAGGTGCCCTCCACCAGAAGGAAGTTGCCACTGTGTGAATAGAAGGGGTTTCAAGCTGTGTATGAAGCAATGGAACATTAAGGCAAAATACCAAAAGCTAGGTAATGATACACAAAGACAACTATGAAACGACAAATTTACTAATTTACTCTCTTAAGATGACTCAAATAGTGAAAAAAAATAAAATAAGACTTGTGCTCTTGATAACTCAGTCTCATTAAGGGTACACCTGGAACAACTTATTTTATCTTTCTAAATTTCAGTTTCCTGTCCAGAAAAACAAAATGCTAAACCTACCTGCTATGCCAAATTATCTTGAGTATAAAGATAATATATGAACAGTGTTTTATGCAGTCCTAGCACATGGTAGATGCTCAATAAATGTTATATATTTTTTAAATATTATTATATGATAGAAGGGCCAGGGAAATTATAATTACATACATACCACAATATATTATTGATACCATCCATCAGTAAAGTGCTTTAGAGATTACAAAGCATAGCTAGTAGATAAAGTAAGAAAAATTAGGACATCGAGGAGAACATCTATGTGTAATATAATAACATGGATGAATTAATGGAATATAACGTTGAGCAAAAGCAACAAGACACAATAACAAAAATACTATGATTCAGGGCACAGATGTGTGGCTCAAGCAATTGAGCACCTGCTTCCCACATAGGAGGTCCCAGGTTTGGTTCCCGGTGCCTCCTAAATACAAACCAAAACAAAAAAACAAGCAAACAAATGAAAAAAAATCAACCCAGGGGAGCCAATGCGGTTCAGTGGTTCAGCACCAGCTTCCCACATATGAGGTCCAGGGTTCAATACCTGGAAAAAAAAAAAAAAAAGCTATGATTCCACTTATAAAAGTTAAAAACAGGCATAGATATATTGTTTAGTTTTACATGCTTTTAATCTTTATATAATTGAAATACATAATTTGGGGATGCATAGTTAGGAGGTAAAACTACAAAACAAAGCCAGGAATTAATTAAAAAAAAACAACCACTAGGATAGTGATTACTAAGGGTACAGAGGGGTTGCCATAAAGAAAGGCACATGGGGGGCTTCCAGGGTGCTGGCCAGGTTCTACTTCTTGACCTAGGTGGTGATTACACTGATGTTCCCTTTAATATAATTAAGCCTATTTTTGTTATTTATGTATGTTGTATTTTTACAATAATGCTTTAAAAAGATTTTTAAAAGGCAAATTTAGGAGATAAAGCCCTAAGGAGGTACTTGACATTCCAATTATAGACATTTGAGTTGTCTTTCCACATGGACTATGAAGATAATACAGTACAGTACAGCTGTGCAGTAAGTTTGTGTAAATATTTATCTGTGTACTGGCCCAGAGGACTCACACCCTGGAGATGTTGTGGTGTTTAATTGAAGGGCATTTGATTAGAGGTTGCTGGGATCCATCCAACATTAAATATACCACCAACTTAATTCCATATGACTTACTAGTTCAGTGCTGATTATATTCAAAATCATCATAGTCTTAAAAATAGTAGTGTTTGCTTATTCCAACAGTTTTCCGCAATGGTTTCTATGGTACCCAGCCATATATGGAGAGAGAATGTGTGGCATAAAGGGGAAGATGAGTGGTTTTCTGAGTTTTACAGGGCAAGAACTGTTATTTTGCTACTTTGAGAATATCCCAGGATTTATTTTGCTCTAGGTGTGTATAACTTGGCAAAACTTTAACCAAGAACATAGAGTCAATGGTTGTGGTTTATAGAGCCATTATTTGAATTGACTAGCACTGTTTTGATACCTAGGTAAGATTGCTTTGGATGGAGTGTCCATATATGTTTTATCATTTGTTTTAAATTATAAAATAATTAGAGATTTAAAATAAAAATGAATTGGTATCCAAGTTGGTGACAATTGCTTCTATGCAACTGAATATTCAAAATGTTTCTAATTTCCTGTAATTTATTTTCTGAAGCAAGAGAACAGATCTAACTTATTAATGCACTACTTCAAAAGTAATTAATTGTAGTTATTTTAATGAACTATAGCATACAAACCAGAAAGTATATTTTATATGTACAGTTCAAAGGATAATAAAACAAATACCTATGTTCCCATCACACAGCTTAAGAAATAGAACATAACCAAAACCTGTTTCCCTTTCTCTCTGATAAGAGGCACACACTAGCCTCAATTTCATGAATATCATCCCATGCTTTTCTTTACAGTTTTACCACATATCTGTCATATATATAATTATGCATGTTGTTTATTTTTACATTTTAACCTTTATTTAAATAAAATCATGCTATAAATTCCTCAATAATTTTTCTTCATTTATATTTTTGAGATTTACCATGTCAATGCATATAGCTGTACATTCATTTTCAGTGCTGTATGACTATTTACCATAAAGTATCCATTCTTCATATTCACATATAGGCATTTGAATTTTTTCCAGTTTGGGTTTATCTTTGTTTCTGTTACAACAAATGATGAAATAAGCATGCTTATTTCATATGTACCCATATGCAAAATTTCCTTTAGAGTGAATATTTAGGAATGGTATTCCTAAATATAAGTATGAATGACTTCAACTTTAGCAGATAATGCTAAATTGTTTTTCTAAAGTGTTTTTACAAATTTACATTCTTGAATGTCTGAATTTACTTTTTACTGCCATTCATTTACTTATAAATAAAGTAACACTATTAACTTTCCCTTGTGGTTTGTCAGGCCTCTCTTGGTTACAGTGTTAGAAGCAAACTATAAAAAGGGAAATATATTAGCTCACATAAACTGTGAAAGGATGAAGGTAGAGTTGGCTTTGAGCATAATTGGAAGGAGAAGTTTGAATTTTATCAGGACTTTTCCCCTATTTGTCATTTCTGCTTCTCAATGAAGGCTAGTCCATTCTCTCAGACAAGATTCTACACCAAGTAGGGGTCAGTTACAGATTCACTTCCTTCCAATTTCTTCTTCTGGGTGCCATATTGAAAAATCCCAAAAAGAACTCTGATTGGGTCATCCTGAGTCATATGAACCATGGCCAGCCCTTAGATTAATTATCACTGAGGTCAGTGAGTAAGGCACTCAGATAAGCTCTGTTTAGGTCACTTGATCATTTCTGTGGCCAAGGATTAGGGCCTTTGTTGCCAGAGAAGCGGGGGGGTGGGGGGTGGGAATGAGCAGATAGAAAATATGTACTAGAGTGGGCAAACCCAGTAAAGAGGTATTAAAACTGGGATTGTTGCTAAATGAAACAAATCCCTTAGCTAAACCTTACACAGATATAAAGGACAACACCCCAGAGACCAGAGGACACAAAGGATATCATACCTGAGGATCTTGACTCTTTCACTAGTATTATTAGGTCAAGTAAGGCACACCTCTCTCCCATGGACCTAGGGATATGGGAATAGAAGACACCTGAGCTTTTGAGCGTATATTCTGAGAGAGACTGAACTTTACCTGAAAGGATTATTTAGATTATAGGACAAGAGTAAGTTTTAAACCTAAAAGGCCCAAAATGTCTATATTTCAGAACCTGGAGTTATAGATAAAGACCAGACTTGTGACAGAAATAAAGAAATTACATATATTTATAACTGAATTGTGGTATGGGGCTGTGTGGCTTTTAAATTCACATCTCATTCTGGTTTAGGCAATGCTGACACAGCCTCCTCTCTACCCATCCTGGCTGCAGATGCCCCAAGTCTATACTTGGTCCTTTCCCTGCCTCTGTTTAGGTGCCACAGAGGTTATAGAGTGAGAAACTTCAGGGCTCCATCTCCCCACTGAAGCTTTGAAAACAGAGCAAGTACCAAATTAAATAAAAAGCATCTTTAAAAATGGCAGGATTTATGGGATGCAGCTAAGGCTATGCTGAAAGGGAAATTTTTAGCCCTCAATATTAACATTAAAAAAAAAGAAAAAGCTAAAAATCAATGACCTAACAGCTGAAGGAACTAGAGAAAGAACAGCAAATTAATCCCAAAGCAATCAAAAGGAATGAATTAACAAAGATCAGAGCAGAAATAAATGAAATTGAAAACAACAACAACAAAAATAGAGTGAATTAACAAAATCAAAAGCTGATTCTTCCTACAAGTGTTGAAGAGAATGTGGAGAGATAGGAACACTTATTCACTGTTGGTGGGAATGCAGAATGGTACAGCCACTGTGGAGGACTGCTTAGGAGTTCCTAAAGAAGTTGAATATAGATATGCCACTTGACCCTGCAATACCACTACTGGGTATATACCCAGAGGAACTGAGAGTTGTGACACAAACAGACATCTGCCACTGATGTTCACAGCAGTGTTATTCACAATTGCCAAAAGTTGGAAACAACCCAGGTGTCCATCAACTGATGAATGGATAAACAAGCTATGGTATATTTACATGATGGAATATTATGTAGCTGTAAGAAGAAATGAAGTTGTAAAGCGTATGACAACATGGATGAGCCTGGAGGACATTATGTTGAGTGAAGCAAGCCAGACACAAAAGGACAAATACTGGTATGATTGTGCTACTATGAACTAAATATATTGTGTAACATATTGCATGATTCCATTTATATAAAATGTAAATATAAATAAATTTATAAAGATGAAATTAGATTAGTGGTTATGTAGGGCTGGGGAAGGCATGCTAAGGGATATGGAGCTTTTCTTTTTGGAGTAATGAAATAGTTCCAAATTTTTTGTGGTGATGAATGCACAACATTGTGATTATACTAAAAGCCATTGATTATATACTTTGGATAGATCGTATGGTATGTGAATATATCTCAATAAAACTGCTGAATAAATAAATAATTGTGCAAGGATAGCCAGAAATAGCAGCTATGTACAGCAGGGGAAATGCAGAGATATTGAGAGGTGAAGAATTTTCTTATTTACTTGTTTGTCTGGTTTTTGTCTATTATTATTATTATTGAAATAATGAAAATGCTCTAATAATGATTGAAGTGATGAATGCACAACTATGTGATTATACCAAATACCATTGATTGTACACTTTGGATGAATTGTATGCTTTATTAATACGTACCAATAAAATTGATTTTTTTTTTAAACTGTAAAGATGAAATATCCTCATAAGTTTCAAAATTCATATAGGGGAGTAGATGTTGCTCAAGCAGTTTAGCACCTGCTTCCCACATGGGAAGTCCCAGGTTTGGTTCCCAGTGCCTCCTAAGGAAGACAAAATAAAACAGCAAGCAGACATCAAGCATAAAAACAATGAGCAGACAATGAACAAAAATAATGAGCAAGACAACAAGCAAACAACAATTGAAAAAAAAAACAATGAGTAGACAACGAGTGCAAAATAATGAGCAAAAACAGCAAGCAAACAGATAAGGGAGCCATCTGGGGGTGGGGGTGGGGAATTCATATAGAATTAAATTGTATACATTATATTGTTTTTCTTAGAAACAGTGTAATACCTGTACATGCCATTAATCCTTGATTTTAAAATTTACAATTTTTAAAAATTGTGTATTAACTAAAGTGTTTTAAGTATTTCAACAAATCTACTAGTACAAAATGTGTTTTCATAGTTTCATTTGTATAGTTTTGCTATATTATTTAAGAAAAACAAGGAATAATAGTAAAAAAGTTTACCAGAAAAAGTTGGTTCTTTGAGAAGATCAACAAAATTGACAAAGCCTTAGCTAGACCAACAAAGAAAAAAAGAGAAGATGCAAATAAATAAAATCAGAAATGAAAGTGGCGACATTACCACTGAGCCCACAGAAATAAAAGAGATCATAAGATGACACTGCACACCAAGAAATGTGGCAACGTAGATGAAATGGACAAATTCCTAGGAACATACAAACAACCTACATTGACCCTAGAAGACATAGAAGACCTCAACACACCAATCACAGGTAAAAAGATTGAAACAGTCATCAAAAACCTCCTCACAATGAAAAGCCCTGGACAAGATGGTTTCACAGGTGAATTCTCCCAAGCATTCAAGGAACATTTAATACCAATCTTATTGAAACGCTTCCAAAAATTGAACAGGAGAGAACACTACCAAACTCATTCTATGAAGCCAACATCACCCTAATACCAAAGCCAGACAAAGATATTACGAAAAAAGAAAATTACAGATCCACTTCCCTAATGAATATAGATGCAAAAATCCTCAAGAAAACACTCACTAATCGAATCCAAAAACACATTAAAATAATTATTCATCATGATCAAGTAGGTTTTATCCCAGGCATGCAGGTATGGTTCAACACAATAAAGTCAATCAGTGTAATACATCACAACAATAAATCAAAGAAGAAAACATGATCATCTCGATTGACACAGAAAAGGTATTTGACAAAATACAGCACCCTTTCTTGATTAAAAAACACTCTGAAATACAGAAATTGAAGGAAATCTTCTCAACATGGTAAAGGGCATATATGAAAAGCCCACAGCAAACATTGTACTCAATGGTAAAAGATTGAAAGCTTTCCTGTTGAGATTGGGAACAAGACAAGGATGCTCACCGTCACCACTGTTGTTCCATATAGTGCTAGAGGTTCTAGCTAGAGCAATCAGGCAAGAAAAAGAAATAAAATGTGTCCAAATTGGAAAGGAAGAAGTAAAACTTTTGCTATTCACAGGTGATTTGACTCTATACCTAGAAAGTCCTGAAAAATCAACATCAAAGCTACTAAACATCAAAGCTACTAAACAAGTTCAGCACAGTGGCAGGATACAAGATTAATATGCAAAAATCAGTAGTGGATGATGGACTATAGTTAACAGTACAAATATGAGAGTGTTCTCTCATGAACTATAATAAATAAACAATACTAATACATGGTGTTAATAATAAGGAGGTGGATGGAAAAAATATGCCAAATGTAATATTTTTTATGGTGTTCTTTTACAATCTGTAACAAATGTCCCACAACAATGCAAGGTATTGGTGGAAGAGTGATGTATGGGAATTCTGCATGTTATGCATGACTCTTCTGTAAGCTCACAACTCCTTAATAATAATAATAAAAAAATAATGGTAGGATCTCATGGTGCCCTGTCTGTTCCCTCTCCCATCCCCTCAATAGTTCCACACAGAGTTAGCCATGCTTTTGGTGCATGCCCCTGGTCCAAGCTCTGGAAGGAGCAGAGTAATTCTCATTACTCTGGGAATGTAAGACTGACCCAAGCTGTCTGATGGCAGCCTGAGGGACTGAACCAGTACACTTGTCACAGGCTCACCATGCCACAACTCTTCCCACATGTAGCGTGTAGCGGCAGCTCACAGAGCTCTTATATAGAATTCCCCTATTGGAGGGGAGCACATGTAGCTCAAGTGGTTGAGTGCCTGCTTCCCATGTACAAGCTCCCGGGTTTGATCCCTGGTATCTCCTCAAAACAAAACAAACAAATGAAAAAACCAACTTGGGTGAGCTGGTGTAGCTCACCAGCTCAGTGAGTGAGTACCAGCTTCCCATATACGAGGTCCCAGGTTCAATGCTCAGCCTCAGTACCTAAAAAAAAAAAAAAATTCTGTGGGAGGTCAGTCAAGTTGTAGCTGCCTGGGACATACAGTGCAGTGCCTGGGACCATGAAGAAACTACTGTTTCCCAGGTAAGAGAGAACATTCCTATCTTTGTAAAGGAGGAATTTCTAGGATCACATGTGTATACCCAAGATAAGATGCATCAACAGCAAGGATCAAAAGAGGCCCTCTTTTGATCCTCTGCTTTGGCCTGGAACTATTCTCTAAACTTTTTGAATGGATGTGCTTTGAAGGAGAGCACACATTCAAAGGTCAATCCGCAAAGACTAGGAAATGTGTTTTCTTTTTCCCTTTTTTTTTTTTTGTTGTTGTTGTTAGCCCCTGGCATTCAAGGAAAGCTTTGTCATAACACTAGCTAAATACAAGCTGCTTAAGGAACAGGCACCTCAGAGTTTTAAATTACAGCAATGACACATTAAAATATCAAAATGTCCAGGTTTCAACAAAAGATTACAAACATCCAAAGAAACAGGAAACAATGGTACAGACAAAGGAGAAGAATGAAGCATTAGGAACCAACTGGAGGACCAGACCTGGGACATACCAAAGACTTTTAAAAAATGGCCCTAAATATGCACCTCGGTGCCACAAAGCCTTATGGATGACATGTCAAGTCAGCATTCCTGCCATCTGGGAACTAAAACAAGATCAGGAGTATCAGATGCTGTCTGTGTCCTGTCAATATTCCCTCAACACTTACCATTTCCATGTACACTAGCCTGACTTCCATCTGTCAACATTTGATTCTTTGCCTCTGAAGCCTTTCAGTGGCCACCAGTGGCCACTCAGCCTAAACATAGGATGGGTTAGAAATGTTAAGGAATTAAAGACCTTTGGAAACAACTCTCAGCCAATGACTGTGGGAGATGGTGGATACATGCTCCAGCTTCTTCACCTTTTGTGTAAATAAGCTGAGGTGTATGTTCGAAACTGTTCCCCAGAGTTCCCCAGCAGGACTAAACTCCAGTTGCCTACAGTGCTGTCTAGTTTGATAACACACCTTTATTGACTTTCTTCCCTTCTTTTTACTTCTCCATAAACCTATTGATGTTTCCTGGGAACACATCCCCAATAAACTCTCTTGCACCCAAATCTTTTCACAGGATCTGCTTCTGGAGGAACCCCAAACGAAGACAACAGGAAAACTAAACTTAAGAGTCCCAAAATACTGAAGAAAAAACACAGTAGAAAGAAAGAAACAAGAGTCAAATGAAAAACACAGAACTTCAGGAACTATTACTAGAAAAAGAGATCTTTTTCAAACAAATAATTCTCCTGAGACTCAAAGAAACTAAAGACAGGTTGGCCTCCCTAAAAAATGAGTTTGAAAGACCAAGAAGAGATGAATAAAAGGGATGATAAGAGAACAGGAGATGAAAAGTGAGTTTATGGAGCTCAGGAATGAATAGAAGATAAAGGCAAAACTATTACAGAGATGAACTTCTAATTAGAACTAGAAAAGATAGAATAGATATGGCTAAAAATATAGTCAGGGACAAAAAGGGTATGCTTGAGAAAAATCACACAAAATGAAATGGAAAAGACAAAGAGATAAAAATGATAAGGAATATGATAAATATGAACAATATACATAAATAATCACTGTTCTAGAAAGAAAAAAATACATGGAATGGGGAAAAATCAAACATAGAATAAAATTATCCTGAAATAAAAACTCAAATCTATAGATTACAAAGATATAACTATTCAACCCTTAAAATTTTTTATGAAGAATACATACCCTAGAAAATGGATTTGGGGCAGAAAGTTGTAGAAAGTCACACAGGTAAGAAATGAGGAACATGAACAAAATCAGCAGAAATAAGGAAAATGTAGGAAATGAATTGAAGAGATATTTAGGATTCCGACTAGTTGGAAGGCAGTAAAGTGTGGTTGTTAAGAGGCCAGCTCTGGAGTTAAATGTCTGGTTTTAGATCCCAGTTTTACACTTATTACCTTTATTTCCTGTGTGACCTAAGCAAGTTATTTTGCCTCTCTGTGCCTCAGTTTTCTTATCTTTAAAATGAAGATAATAATAGCACCCACATAATAGGATGGCTGTGAGGATTAAATGAGATAATATATTTATCCTCTTAGAAAAATGCCTGGCTCTTCCGGTCCCAGGCGCTCCGGGAACTGCCGGCGAGGGTACAGACATGGCCAAGTCCAAGAACCACACCACAGCACAACCAGTCTCGAAAATGGCACAGAAATGGCATCAAGAAGCCCCGATCACAAAGATATGAATTTCTTAAGGGGGTAGGCCCCAAGTTCTTGAGGAACATGCGCTTTGCCAAGAAGCATAACAAGAAGGGCCTGAAGAAGATGCAGGCCAACAATGCCAAGGCCATGAGCGCACGTGCAGAGGCCATCAAAGCCCTCATAAAGCCCAAGGAGGTCAAGCCCAAGATCCCAAAGAGTGACAGCCGCAAGCTCAATCGACTTGCCTACATTGCCCACCCTAAGCTCGGGAAGCGTGCTCGTGCCCGCATTGCCAAGGGTCTCAGACTCTCCCGACCAAAGTCCAAGGCCAAGGATCAAACCAAGGCCCAGGCTCTGGTTCCGGCTCCCGTTACTGCTCCCAGTCAGGCTCCCAAAGGTGCCCAGGCCCCCACAAAGGCTCCTGAGTAGAGACTTCCATCTGCCAGTGTGAGGGTGGAAGGACTGGTGTGACCCCTGGGCTGCCATCTGCATGGGGCTGGGGTCCTCCTATGCTATTTGTACAAATAAACTTGAGGCAGAAGCTGTCAAAAAAAAAAAAAAAGAAAGAAAAAGAAAAATGCCTGGCTCATATTAACCACTGTTAATTATTATTAAATTAAATAGAACTAAATGACTCTGAAAGTGAGAGTCATCAAAGGGAAGAGAAAAAATAATTTTTAGGTTTTGGGATTGGGCAATTATTGTGCCATTCATTAGGATGAGAATATTGAGGAGAAGATTATAATATTTTTACAATTATAATGACTTCATTTTGGACATTTTAAGATTGAGGTATCTTTGGGCACATGGGCACCTGTGGGCACCTAGAGTTCAGGGAAGTGGTTAGGGCTAGAGATATGGGTATGTGTGAGTGTAGACAATGAGGAAAACAGGTGTGAGAATTGAACCTGTGAAACATCCTCATTTTTGGCCTGGGCCAAGGACTAAAGGCCTGTGACAAGGGATGAAAGGTAAATAAAGGAGAAAGAGAGGATAAATGATGAGGCAAAGGCACTAGGACACTGGAGCACAAAAGAAGGGACACCTCCTCTGCTCAAGGAGAGCGAAGGATATGTGTGGAAGCAGACAAGTTTGTAGACTGTGGTCAATAAAGCTGAGAAAGTTCCCACCTGATGGTTCGATTTTTTTTCTGTAAAGTAAGAAACAAGACATCTGCTGTCAAGTACAGGGAGTTGGTGCAGCTGTGAAGATTAGGAATAGTTAACAATAGGAAGATGGCCACAGATGTTCTCACTCCAAAAACAAAACAAAAGCCACACTGAGTAAGTTATGGGTTGAATGGTGTCCCCCAAAAAGATATGATCAAGTCCTAACCCCTGGTTAGGAAACAGGAGAAAACCACCAGAAGCCAGGAAGAGGTATCAAAGGGTTCTCATCTACAGGTGACTATGCCAATGATTGATTTTGGATTTCCAGTCACCAGAACTTTGAGACAATCAATTTCTGCTGTTTTATTGCACCCAGCTTGTGGTACTTTGTTATGGCAGCCCTAGGAAGCTAAACCAAGGACCCCAACTTTTTTCAAGCAACTTATCCAGAGTCCTGACTATAAAAACAAGATTATTAGATCCAGGATGGAGAATTTGAAATAAGATGTGGTGTGCAAAATGGCATGGTTACTTTTGCCATTTAAAAAAAGTAGAAAATAATTTAAATTTAGTCCATTTCAAGATTTACCTGGCAGAGTAGTGTTGACTTATCCATGACAGAATAGACTGCTCCTGCTCCCTGCCTCATGAACCTATTATCTGCTGAAAGGATTTTTCTCCTACAATAAAATCTCTCACAGCATACAATGAAAGGTATTTCCTAGAATTTTTAAAAACTAATGAGAAGGAAGCTTGAATATGTTGATTAACGTGTAAGCTAGTTATTGAAGAAGGAAAGCAAGGTTGAAAGATTATTGTTTAATATCCTTTCAGCTACTCTAAAAGATTACATAACTGATTATATAACAAGCTATATAAAGTTCACAGCTTAGTCAGAGAGACATCAGTCTCATATTTGAGTTTTCATAGTTAGTATAAAAGCCTGGAGGATTTTTTTTTATCCCCCATCCGAATATGGCTTAAAGCTCTCATACAGTGCACTACTAGCATAACAGGCATTTAGAAATATTGATTTCATGTAGTTCATTTAACCAAATTTTGTATAATTTTTTGCATTAAGTAGTTTGCTATGAATTAAGTGTAAATAGGTAATTTCTTCAATGTTCATTTTAAAGATACAATTTATTAACTCAATAATTATTGCAAAATAACATTATAGCATAGGACTGATAATAGATTCCCAATAGATAAAATCATTATTTTCCATCTTTCCAAGGAGTCAGTTGCAAATATAAAAAATGTTTAGAAAATGGGCCAGTGAATGAAGGACAAGACAATTTATTGAAAGATCGAATTGAGGCAAAAGAAGAATGAAGAGTAAAGTAAAAAGTAAAGAATTAATATAAGAAAAGGAAGATGTATTTTATAGATAAATTCAAAAGGCATATTCTTCAGAATAAACAAGGTCTAAACACTGACAGTCTATGAGGAGCTACCATTGAACTTCAGTTTCACATACTTTCACTAACTGTGGAAGGATGGTATGAATGATAATTTGTAAATTCAACACTAGTACAAAGTATAATTAGCAGGCTTCCCAAGAAGCAAAACCAGAAAATAGATGAAATTTGTTTTCGGCAGCAGCACAAAGTCAAGTCCCTTCTCCCCACTTCCTTCCTTCTTTGACATTCTTCCTCAAAACATAGGAGGTCAATAAAAAAAAAGTCAAAGGCAATGTGAGAAAGAGCTCATGATAAGCAACAAAGGTGTTCTGTGTCTAAAAGCAAAAAAAGGAAAATATAGGTCTTGAAATGAGACAGACCATGAAGATAATAAAATAGTTAGAATAGGGAGAGAACCTTAATCCTTAACATTTTCCATCAGGGTTTTATTGGTGTATTATTACTTCAGTATCTTCTTCGTCTAATCAAAAAGCTTAGATGTGAGTATAAATGATTTCCAGAATTGTATTATTAGTAAATACTTCTCAATAAACCAAAGGCTTTCTAATAACTTGTCCCATACATGGTGTCTCTATTTCATAATAGTAGGAGAAACTTGCTCTAATTTGATTAAAGTAAAACATGACCTAGGTGCCTTTTTTATTCTACAACGGCCCATTCATCTTTACTAGTTAGATTTTTCTAATTACCAACACTTTGTTTTTCTAATCTTTTGTCAGTTCTTTACTACTATGATTTAACTTTAGGAATGCAGTGCAAAGAGAATATATATTAGAATTGGGTTTGAAGAAGAGAATATTAAAAAAATCTACTGGTATACTTGAAAACCTAGCATATGGTTGACTCTCTGTTGCTTTGATTACCTTACTGGTTGAGCAGTAAAGTAAACTGGATGCCTAAAACTCCCTATTTATCTTCAACTACAATTATACATCCTATTTTTAATCAATTTTTTGGCTTCTATTGTTCTAAATTCTAATTATAGATTTTTCCACATAACATAACAGTGAATTTCCTGTTACAAGATTATTAAAAATTGTTTGTTTTTTATTGTAGTTTTTCAAAGGGAGGCAGGCTGACCAGTTGTGCTTGGGGTTATTTCACAATGCTAGTTCCTTCCTGTATGCACATACACATGCACCCGCACACGCACACACACAGTGGACCTAGGTAAAGAGATAAAGCGGCCAAGTCTTTGAAGCCTTCAGATCATTCTTTCTTGCTCTTTTCCCCTCTTTTTTGGGAACACTCACTCTCCGTTAATTATCCTAGGTCCTGTCTTCCTTATAAAGAGCCTAATATCAGTCACAACTCCTCATGTTCCTGAATTAACAGTGGTCTACTTCTGCAGGAATGTATATACTTGATAGCAAAGCAAAGGGGAGGCAGACTTTCCTCCCAGCTGGCAGCCACAATCTTTCTGACACACCAGTGCTTCCCCTTCTTACAAGTTACATCCTGTCTGTAGAAAGACTGGACCAACAAGGTTCTATCTGTTGAGGCTAAACTTGCCCAAAAGGGTGTGTGTTGGAGAAGAAGGGTGGGGGTAGGGATTGAAATAGGTAGGTGGATTCTCAAAGGAGTTAAAATACTGCCTTTCAAAATTCTATTTATCCCCAATGAAGTAAATCTTTTCTTTTTTTCCTGATATTTTGTTCTAGAAGATAGGGAATATTAGCATATTCTTAAAAATAAAAACTTTACCTGCAAAACATCAAGTGAAAGATACATGATTAAATGTTATTGATAAAAAATTATTTCAAGATTATCTCATACACTTAAGTCTAAATACATGGAATAATTACATGCACACATTAAATAAATACTAAACAGGTGACTTGACTAAGTGGAATTGAAAAAAGGGCACCCAAATACTTTAGATTGTTATTCCTTATACAGATTTGGTATTTTTTACAGAAGTGTTTGTCATCCTGAGTGAAATAAAGAATGAAATGACTTTTAATGGTGCTTGTGGAATCATTTTCTTTTTCTAACCTGAGGGATAATTTATTGTGCAAGAGTTGAAAAGATGCTCAGATTTACTTATATTTCAAAGAATTGTTTATTTTCACAGGGAAAGAACTAGAAAAATTAGTTCCAATGTTAAAATGCCAATGCTGGGACACGGATGTGGCTCAAGTGATTGTGCTCCCACCTACCACATGGGAGGTCCTGGGTTCGGTTCCCAGTGCCTCCTGGAGAAGACGAGCAAGACAGCAAGCTGGCGTGACAGGCAGGCATAGCAATCTGGCACAACAAGATGACACAACAAAGAGACACAAAGAGAAAAGACAATGAGAGACACAACAAACCAGGGAGTTGAGGTGGCTCAAGCAACTGAGCGCCTCTCTCCCACATGAGAGGTCCCATGTTCAGTTCCCAGTGCCTCCTAAAGAGAAAACGAGCAGACACAGACAGCACACAACAAATGGACACAGAGAGCAGACAGCGAGCACAAACAATGGGGGGTGGGGGATAAATAAATAAAATAAACTTTAAAAAAATGCCAATGCTGGTAACTTAGCATTCAAAATGAATAACTACATGGAGTTACCTGTGATATTTTCAAATTTATATTCTGGCTGTGTGTATGGTTTTGCAAAATCATAGCAAGTACACCAAAGTGAGCTAAGGGTCTTCATTTCAAAATGCTCCCTAAAATAATTTCTGAACCATATGGCAGAAATTTTATACAGTAGATTAAATGTTGCTGCCATGTTTGGTTATTGCTAATAGTCAAACCAATAGAGAGGGCTAGACTTTAGACACTAATTAGTCCTTTAAGAAATATGAACATACATGTAACTATATAGGGATATCATCTTAAAATTTCCTTTCTCTTAAAAAATAAATAAAAAGCAAAGATCAGAGATGAAGGGAAAAACATTTAACTGAGTGACATGATATACCAGCCAGACACTGGGCTAGATGCTTTACACACCTTAGGTTATTTAACAATGTAGTTACATAGGAAATGTTTTAAGTTTGGGAAGATATTTAGCTGGTTTTTCTAAGCCAGCATAACCCTTGATTCACAGGTTCATATTGCAAAGAGTAGTTGCTCTGCCCTACGTTTCTCTAGGGCAAGATTTTCTCTTAGTCCTATTTCTTGAATCATTATCTGAAGTGGTGCAGTCTCTGAAAGACTGGCTCAGTACTTCAACTCACCTTTCAAAATATTTCCAATGCAGGCCACTCATTCAGTGTCCCAGGTGCCTAATGAGTCATGTTCTTCTTCCCAGTCAACCGAGCAGGATATCAAAGCCTTCTTTATCTCTCTGGGTGGATACAGTCATTAAGCTTAAAATATGCCCTTTACCAATAGACTCGTGGGTTGGGTTTAGTTATTAACTCTGTGAGCCTCCACCCAGCTAACTATTCTAGGAAATAATTTAGTGAGTCAGGTATTGTTATATTCATATTTCATCAAACCAGTCATATGCCCTAAATGCTGCTGAAAGCTGACTGCCCTGGAAAGTTTGCCATTACATCTCCAGTACTACAAAAGCACCACAGATCACAGAGGAAAAGCTGCATTGTCACAGAACCATTTTTGTTTGTTTGTTTCTGCTAAACAAAATTGCCCTGTTTATTATAAAACGTCGATGAATATTTGTTCATTTCAATTTTGATGAAGCTGAGAGCTGTAATTATAGGGCAGAGAGCAAAATTCTAACTTTTGGAGTGTATGTGGGAAATGGGAAGTGGGACTCTACTGTGATAAATGAGACAGAAAATCCAGCAGTTCCTCTTCTACCTGGAAGAGAAACAGCACTGTGAGCATATTCTCATGATGTCACGGGACCTCACTAAGAGAAAAGACTAGACTCAGTGGTACATTTTCCTTACAGCAGCCTGTGATATGACAACATCAAGTGAAACAACTTCCCTGGCAGGCCACCTTCCGGTCAGCATACTCCTGATGCAAAGAAGAATTTTAAGAAAGAAGAGAGGGAGTACTTTGAGGAGAACACAGCAAGACTGTGCACCTCCCCTCATTCAGACAGGCAAATATAGTTGGTCCTCATCCACCTGGGAGCTGAGAACACTGGTGATTCATAAAACAACATGAACAGAGTTAAATTTCCTAAATGTAAGGACATAAAGGAAATTCAATCTCTTTTAGGAAAAATTTCTTCCATTAATAAAATATTAGTTAATTTTGTATTGAATACTTACTGTGCAATATGTGCTAAGCCAAGCTCCTTACATGCTTTTCTCACAACTCCGTAAAGTCACTCTTATTTCACCATTATATAGAGGAAGAAACTTAGGACAGTAATTTGCCCAGAGTCTCACAGATAAGCCAGAATTGCACCAAGTTTTTTTTTTTGTTATTTGTTTGTTTGTGTTTTTGAGAACCAGAACTATTAACAAGTATACTGTATTCCTTTATAGTAATTGAATAGAAGAAAACTAATTTAGACTAGCATGTAACCTGTATATCTATGCTTACAAGTATTATATAATATATATAATAACTTGTTTTTTATGTAAAAATGTACCATTTTTTAAAGATCACAAGTTGACAAATCTTTCAAAGTAAACTTTCCAAGACAATGAGAAATAATTCCATCAAAACATGATGAAAATACATAATAGAGTCAGGATGAAGATTCAATTCCAAAAGCAATGATCCTACTGAAAGACATAAAAGAGGAAAAGGCAAAGTGTTCAGATCTGACTTAAGTGGATTCTAAGTACTCTATTTTTATATATATTTTAAATATTTTATCAGAAATATATTTATTAAAACATAGGTCATATCTATGCAGGACTTCTGACCATTATCCTTTCCTAGGTAACTATATGCTCTGTCTTTGTGTCTGAGCTCACAGGAATAACCAAAAAAAAAAAAAGAATATATGCTGGTGTTTTAGTTTCCTGGGCTGCTGAAGAAATACCATGAAATACATTGGGTTAAACAATGAGAATTTATATGGTCACAATTTGAAGCTGGGAAAATTCCAAATCAAGGCATCTTCAAGGCGATACTTTCTTCCTGAAGACTGTGGTATTCTGAGGCTGCCTGCCAGTGATTCTTGGTCCTTAGCTTGTCACAAAGCAAGGCACATAGTGGCATCTCCTGGTCTCTCCCTTCTCTTCCAGGTTCTATTGACATTTAGCTTTTGGCTGCTCCCTCTGTGGTTTTCTCTCTGTCTGTCTGAATTTCATTCCACTTATAAAGAACTCTAGTAATAGGATTATAAAGAACTCTAGTAATAGTGAGGTGGGTCACACCTTCACTGAAATAACCTCATCAAAAGGTCCTACTTACAATGGGTTCACACCCACAGGAATGGATTAAATTTAAGAACATGTTTTTCTGAGGTACATACAAATTTAAACCACCAAAGCTAGATTGAAGCCTATCTTAACAAATTTTTTATGGAAAAATATTTTTTAAAGACTCTTGGACCAGATGGTTTCAACAATGTTATTTTAAAATCCCAAGTGATATTAACTTTTTAGACTCAAAAAAAGTGGAAGGCTTCCAAAATTATTTTGCAAAGTTAGTACAAACCTGATACCAATAACTGACAAATGTAAAGAAAATAAGCAAGGGATATGGAGGAGGTATGGTGAGCAAGAGCAAGAAAAGAAGAAAGGAAGGAAAGGAAATTAAATGCAATATCATTTCTGAATATAGATGAAGAAAACATTAAAATTCTTCCAAATCAGGAGCAGATGTGACTCAGGAGGTTGAGTGCCTGCTTCCCAAATGGGAGGTCCCAGGTTCGGTCCTCGTGCCTCCTAAAAACAAACAACAAGCAAACAAATGGAAAAACCAACTCAGGGGAGTGGATGTGGCTCAGTGGTTGAGTGCCAGCTTCCTGCTTATGATGTCCCACGTTCACTCCCCGGCCCCAGTACCTCAAAAAATAAAAATGAAAGTAAAAAAATTCTTCCAAATCAAATTCAAAAATATTTTAAAACAAAAACTAACATCCATCAAGGATATTTCATTCTCATGAAATGGAAGGATAGTTTAATATAGGAGGTTAGGCATATAACACATGACATTTATAGGTCAAAGGAGAAAATGAAAACATATAGATATCAAAAGGGCAGCTGAGGGAAGTGGATGAGGCTCAGGTGATTGGGCTCCTGTCT
>JAQZBX010005957.1:20572-54816 GCA_029593785.1 Cabassous unicinctus
ATTACCTATTATATTAGAACACTAGCTGCTTTAAGAGACAAGCCTGAAGTCTCTATGACTTAAGTTTATTTCTTATTTCAATGAAGTCCAATCAGTGGCAGAGTCAGGAAGGCGAGCGGAGGGTGGTTTTAGGAGGACAAGGTGCCATGTTTTGCCTACACTATCTTTCAGAGATTCAGGCTAATGGAACTTTTGCCATCTTCAATACATGGCTTCCATGGATGTCCTGAGAATTGACATCTAACAAGCCAAGAGAGAACAAAAGATCATTTATGGGAGATATTTTATTTGGGCCAGGCCAAAAATTGGCACCCAACACTTCCACTCACATCCCAAAGAACAAAACTCAGTCACATGGTAGCTTCTAACTGCAAAGAAGGCTGAAAATTTAATCTAGCCATATGCCAGAAGGAGACAGAAAGGGGCTTGGTCAACAGCTAGCCAGCCTCTGCTGAGTCTACCCTCCTGGTTATCATATAGCCTTTTCACTCTTCTTCCCACAGAGAGCATACTTAACCCCTGCCCAAGACAGAAAATTCAGAATCCCATCCAGTCACTCATTCCATCTCAAAGTCCAGGATCACCAGCTGATGTACAGTTCTTTCTCCATCTGGTATGGATGTGGCCTTATGATCCAAGAGCCTATGAACTAAAATAGTAAATTATCTGCTTACCTCCCTCCCCTATACACATGCACACTTAACCAATATAGCACTTATTACCTTTTAATTTACTATATAATCTTATTTGTTTGGTTTGGTGACCATCTCCCTTCACTAGAATTGAAATCCATGATAGAAAGAATTTTGTCTCTTTTTTTCACTGCTGTGTCTCCAGTGTCTAAAACAAATTGTTGAATGAATACATTTTTACATGTCCAAAATGAGCACATATTATTTTTATATTAAATTATTAAAATTTAAAATAAACATAAATATAAATATCTTGGGACTAGTTAAGCATTATTCATACCTTGGTTTCTATTCACTAAATCTCATCAATAGAACAGAAGCTCCACTCTCAGAACCTGGGTTTATCTAGGCAAGGAAAAAGAATAGGATGGTGGAATGGAAGACTGTTGAAGATTGACTTGGCATGAGGACACTGGTCTGCAAGATGGCAAGGAAGGGGAGTCAAGAGGTGAAAGAAAGTATCAAACAGGAAAAGAGAGGGTGACAAACTTTGCTTGAGCCATAAGGACAAAAAAATTAATCAGTTAGGGACCTTGCAAACTCCTTCATTCAATAATAATCTATTGACTCATATGTCAGGACTGTGGTAAGTATTGGGGATTAAAAATTAGCAAGGCAAAGAACATGACTTCAAGAAACTCACATCTAGTACTGGGGACAGACTAAATAGGAGTCTATGAGTGTGATTACAGAGGTATGAATGGTATGCTATGAGAGCAGAGAGAAATTAACCAAAATGAGAGCAAGTGGAAGAAAGATATCAGGGAATGTTTCAGGATGACAGAAGCCTAGCATTGGAAGAGAAGACAGCATTTTCAAAGGTTTGGAGATGAAGAAGGCCGCATAACACATTCAGGAGACCTGGAAATTTAGACTGGACTTTAGGGTAGTGGATATGGAGATTGGAGATGTTAGCAGGGCATAGGTTGTATGTAAATGTCCTTATTTGTCCAGCTGATGCCAAATTCAGGGATGCCAAAGATCTGTTATTTGTCTTATTGCGATAGAGAGAAGATGAACTAAACAATAGTACCTCCATTTAAATTTTAAAATCACCTAACATTGAATTTTATGCTTTCTACCTACTTGTAAGAAAGGCAGACTATTAATTTGTTACAAAAGATTCATTATACACAATCAAACTAATCCTCAAACTGATTTCAGGCAGGACATAACTTTATTACCCTATTATTATTCTATGTCTAGCACATCTAAAAAAATCAACTGTTTAAAGATCAACAAAGTTAAGTGGGTTCTATATGGAATTTTTTTCTCAAGAGCCCAGAATTTTAAAGTAAACATTGTCTTAACATGAATTCTTAATGAAATGAATTATTTCATTCAATGAGATAAGGTATGTGAAAGCATAAACATGAAGTATAGCATTTATTAAAGCCTACTTTGTGTGAGGCATTATGATTTCTACCTTAAAGGAAATTTTATACTAATATATATGCCAGAAAATCTCAGAGTAAGATGAGTACCTTACTATGCCAAAACAGTACATATGAAGCATTTGTGATTACCCTGTAAGATGATCTGTGACAAAGAAAATATTCAGATTCCAAACTGAGGGCTTGTAAAGAATTGCACAAGCCAAAACTGGCCCCAAACCTACCCTACTCATCCCCTCCTGCTTAATGAAATATTTGAGAAAATATCAACAGCATAATGAAAGGAATGGAAGGGAAAAGTTGACAAGGTAATCTTTTTTTTTTAAAGATTTATTTACTTTATCCATTTTAAACCACCCCCTTCCCCGTTTTTGCTGTTTTGTGTCCATTTGCTGGGCAATTCTCTGTGTCTGCTTCCTGCCATCTCTTCTCATCCTCTCCTCCAGTCTTCACCAGGATTCGATGCTGGAGACTTCCGATGTAGGAGAGAGGTGTTCTGCCAAAAGCGCCACCTTGGTTCCTGGTTTTCAGACCATCTCATTTTGTCTTTCCCCTGCGTCTCTCTCCTGCTACGTCATCATCTTGCTGCCTGGCTCCCGGGGCCTGGCGGCACACCGGCACACAGAGCCTGGCAGCCCATGTGCCTTCTGTATATATGTTTTTATTTTACCGGAAGGTCCCGGGGATCGAAGCCAGGTCCCTCCATATGGCAGACGGACGCCCAACCATTTGAGCCACATCCGGCCCCGACAAGGTAATCTTAAACAGAATCACAGACTAATGAAACCTATGACATTAGCATCTTTCTCACAATACAGAGAAAACTGAAGATTAGGGATTGCCAAGAATAATAAATATTTATTTATTTATTTCTCCCCAATTGTTTTGCTCTCACTGTCTGCTGTGTGTTCTTCTGTGTCTGCTTGTCTTCTCTTTGGGCGGCACCGGGTACCAATCCTGGGACCAATCCTGGGACCTTCCAGAGTGGAGAGAGGCACTCAATCTCTTGCACCATCTCAGCTCCCTGGTCTGCTGCATCTCTTATTGTCTTTCTTCTGTGTCCTTTTTGTTGCGTCATGTTGCTGCGCCAGCACTCCTGCGCGGGCCAGCTCTCCGCGCGGGCCAGCTTGCTTTTCACCAGGAGGCCCTGGGAATCGAATCCTGGACCTTCTATTTGGTAGACAGGAGCCCAATCCCTTGAGCCACATCCACCTCCCTGATTACTATGATCTTGTAGTAAGCTTTGAAATCAGGAAGTGTGAGATCTCCAATTTTGTTCTTCTTTTTCAAGACTGATATAGCTAGTAAGAGCCCCTTGTTATTCCATATGAATTTGAGTGTCAGCTTTTCCATTTCTGCAAAATAAAGGTAACAAGAATTCTGATCAAGTTTGCACTGAATCTGTATATCACTTTGGGTAGTATTGGCACCTTAACAATATTAAGTCTTCCAATCCATGAACATAGGATGTCTTGCCATTTATTTAGGTGTTCTCTAATTTCTTTCAGCAGTGTTTTGGAGTTTTCAGTGTCTTTCACCTGCTTGGTTAACTTTATTCTTAGATATTTTCTTTTAGATGCTATTGTAAATGGAATTGCTTTCTTAAATTTCCATTTCAGATTGTTCATTGCTGATGTACAGAAACACAACTGATTTTTGCATGTTAATCTTGTACCTTGCAACTTTTCTGAATTCATTTATTAGCTCAAATAGTTTTCATGTGAACTTTTTGGGATTTTCTATATAATTTCTCTGACTAGAACTTTCAGTACAATGTTGAATAGCAGTGGTTAAAGTGGGCATCCTTGTCTTGTTCACGATCTTAGGGGGACAGGTTTCAGTCTTTCACCACTGAGTATAATGTTAGTATAGATTTTTAAATTTATAAATGCCTTTTATCAAATTGATGAAATTCCCTTCTATTCCCAGATTTCTGAGTGTTTGTTTTTTTTTTTATCATGAAAGGGTATTGGATTTTGTCAAAAGCCTTTTCTACATTAAATAAGATGGTCACATGATTTTTTTCCCCTTCATTCTATTAATGTGGTCTATTCCATTGATTGATTTTATGTTGACTCACCCTTGCATTCCTGGAATAATTCCACTTGGTCATGGTGTACAATCCTTTCAACATGTTAGACTAAATTGGCTAATATGTTGTTGAAGGTGCTGACATCTATATTCACAAGGGAAATTGATCTGTAATTATCTTTTCTGGTGATATCTCTATCTGTCTTTGGTATCAGGTTAATGCTAGCCTCATAGAATAAGTTAGGAGGTGTTCTGCCCTCTTCTACCTTTTGGAAGATTTTGAGAAGGATTGGTGTTAATTCTCAATTAAAAGTAGAATTAAGCAGCAAAGCCCTCTGGTCCTGGAATTTTCTTTGTTGTGATATTTTTGATTACTGATTCAATGCCTTCATTAGTTATTGGTCTGTTGAGATGTTCTATTTCTTCTTGAGCCAGTTTAGGTAATTTGCATGTTTCTAGGAATTTGTCCATTTTCTCTGGATTGTCCCACTTTCATTTCTGGTTTTAGTTATCTTCATCTTCTCTGTTTTTTGTCAGTCTCACTAATGATTTGCCAGTTTTATTGATCTTTTCAAAGAACCAATTTTTGGCTTCATTGATTCTCTCAATTATTTTTCTATTCTCTATCTCATTTATCTTTATCCTAAACTTTATTATTTCCTTTCTTCTGCTAACTTCAGGTTTAGTTTGTGCTTCTTTTTCTAGTTCCTCAAGAAGCAAAGTTAGGTTCTTAATTTGAGATATTTCTTCTTTTTTAATGTAGGTGTTTACAGCTATAAATTTCACTCTGAATACGGCCTTTGCTACATCCCATAAATTTTGGCATGTTGTGTTTTCATTTTCATTCCTCTCTAAATCTTTTCTGATTTTCCTTATGATTCCTTCTTTGACCCACTTGTCATTTAAGAGTGTGTTGTTTGTTGTCCACATATTAGTGAGTTTTCCAATTTTCCTTCAGTTATTGATTTCTAGCTTAATTCCATTGTAGTCAGAGAAGATGCTTTGTATGATTCCAATCTTTTAAAATTTATTGAGACTTGTTTTGTGATGTAACATATGGTCTATACTGGAGAATGATCCATGTGCCCCTGAGAATATATACTCTGCTGTTGTTGGATGGAATATTCTGTACATATGTTAGGTCTAATTGGTTTATAGTATTGTTCAAGTGCTCTGTTTCCTCACTGATCTTCTATCTAAATGTTCTATCCATTATTGAATATGGCATATTGAAGTCTCCAACTACTATTGTAGAACTATTTCTCCCTTTAATTCTGTCAATGTTTGCTTCAAGTATTTTGGAGGTCTGTTATTAGGTGCATACATATTTATGATTGTTATATCTCCTTCATGGATTGACTTTTTTATTAATATATAGTGTCTTCCAGCCATGCCAGGCTGGTGCTGTACTCATGTTTCACTGCCTCATCGCAGAGAGTCACTACTGAGTGGACACTTGGTTTTCAGGTTGTCATGATGGTTGGCTACTAATATGTAAGCCCAGATAAGCTGGCTGGCTTTGATAAGTACAAGGCTTAAGTGATCAGGAGGGAAAGACTGGCCCATTTCCTGAAGACTGAAAGGCCATTGCTGAAGAACGTTGCTCCTGGAGTGGCAGAAAACATGTTGGCCACAGTGGAACAACTTAAACTTGAACATGATTGAGTCATGAGCCCTGTCAGCAAGGGATTGGCCTCATTCCTGTACCAGGTGCTGAGTTTTATTGTGCAGGGAGTGAGAAAAAGAGACAGTAGACATTTCTTTTTTCTCTCCTATGTTTATCAGAGGTTTAAGGGGGTTGATAATGTATGTTTTATTTCATCTTGAGAGATGTCTGGAAAGTTTATATAAGCAATTAAATACTATAATTTCATACAATAAAAACATATAGTGTATTTCTTTGTCTCATGTAACAATTTTTTACTTAAAATCTATTTTGTCTGAAATTATAGCCACTCAGTTCTCTTTTTGTTACTATTTTCATGGAAATTTTTCCCATCCTTTCACACTCAACTTATTTGTGTTTTGTATCTAAGGTCTCTTGTAAACAGCACATAGTCAGGCCATGATTTTTTTTCAATCCATTTTGCCAATCTCTGCCTTCTGATTGGTTTAATCCATTTACATTCAACATAAGTATTGATATGGGAGGACTTACTTCAGCTATTTTGCTATTTGTACATCTTATACCCATTTTGCCCCTTATTTCCTTCATCATTGACCTTTTTTATGTGTAGCTGATCTTTTGTAGAGAAATAGTTAGATGCTGCCTGTCTCATTTCCTTTATTTTTTCAGATATTTTCTTTGTGGTTACAACGGGATATACATTTAATATCCTAAATCTGTAACAATCTAGTTTGAATTAAATCACAAGTAATAATTTTTGAATTACTTGTTACAAGAACTTTTTCTTTGATTATTCAAAGTAATCAAATGATTCTACTAAGAGCCATTCTATATTCAGAGACAGTGTAATGGCATGGAAAAAGAGCGATTTCTGCATCTGAGAGATCTGGGTTAGAAAAGTAGTATACCACTTACTAGCTGTAGTGTAGGAGTTGGCTTGGTTTCTTCCTTTATATAGAGAGTTTTAATGCCTATCTTGTAAGTTTGTTATGAGGATCAGAGAAAATATACATAAAGTATTAACACTAGTGCTCAGCAAGTGATAAGAGTTCAATAAAAGTTAGCAATTTTTAACTATTACTAGGGTCTGAAAACTAGAAGATATCATAGGTGCCTATGTAATGCTTACAGTTTTACTGAACTCTACCTTTTTGTTTTTGCTGCAAAAAGCAGATTTTAAGTTGACAAATTTCTTCCATTTCCATTCACATTGTGTCTTAAATCCTTTTTCCAGTCTCACCATAAAAGATCTTCCTCTTTGTACAAGTCTGACTTTTCCTTGGACTAGAGAAACATTTGGAAATAGAAAAAATTTTGAAAAAAACTCAAATAGGACATGAAAATGAAATGGATGACAGACAAAGCAAAGGGAAACATACATGGCTGTGAGGTTTTGGATTCAGGTAAATGGAAACAGGAGAGACATTGACAAAAATTTAAAGGTTGGGAGGGAGATGGAGCTGTATGTGATGGAGAAAGGAAGACAGGATGAACCCAGTTTGGGATATGTTGAGTAAGAGCAGTCAGCAGGATCTCTAAGTGAAAAGGTCCAATGTGAAGCAGAAAATGTGACTGAAATTGGCTTAAAGATCAGGAAAAGAGAGAAGAGTATGATAGTTGACCTAAAATGTTTCCTATCACAAAGTAAATGGTAATTAGTATAAATATTTGTACATGGGAAGTAGGTGCTCAACCACTTGAGCTACATTCGCTTCAGTATATTTTTTTAAACCAGCTATCGTTAGCTTCAAGCATATAAGGAAGAGAATAGTTCAGACATACTTTCATTTCTGTCACTTGATACTAGATAATTATACTTCACAGGAATGATTTTCTGGGATGGTGGTGGGAGGAATGTCTTCCATCTGATAGATTTACTCTGAATGATCCAAGCAGACACTGTCATTGGGAAATCTAGGTAATCTGAGTTGCAACCAAGAAGTCATTTTTTGTCCGTCCCTTCCACACTGTATAGCAAAAACTAGTTCATAGTTTGATCATTTATGCAGCAATTTTTCCTCCGTAATATCGTTATTAGAGACTATGGCATATGCATTAAAAAAAAACTATATTCATTTTTACATGGACCCAAAATCCTTTTTTTCCTTTATACTCATCAGGTTCAAACTCAGAGGAATACAATAAAATACGCTCCTTCCCTCCCCTCCCCAAGCATCCCACCCTTCAAGTTCCTTTCCAGAAACAACCTACATTATCAGTTTAAAAGAAAAAGAAAAAATTTCTTCCTGAAGTATTGCTATTACAAGGAAGAAAAACTTGGTAAATGAGTCTTATACCTTGATTCCTCCAGAAAGGTCATGGCTATTAACTCATGAAATAATGTTACAACAAAAGTTATGAAATAATTCATTTGCCCTGCTGGTTTGTAGCTGTTACTAACCCATGAAAGAATTCCTATAATGAAGCTTTGTTTTGTTCCAACTCATATTTGTTGTTAAGATTATATAAGCTCCTAAAATACTTACCCTTGAGTACTACGGGCACTCACCTAAGTGTTTGCAAATAATTATATCTAAACTTTGCATGGAGACAACAGTGACTGCCCCAAAAGAAAGATTAATACTCCAATTCTTAACTACCACCACCACTCCAAAAAGGGAATTCAGATTTCCCTTTATAAAATGCTGAAAAGAGTCACATTGTTGGAAAATGTGGAATAATTTTGATTGTATTAGATATTTAATTTAAAATTTGTTTAAGTTTTTAAATTTGGTAGTGACTTAAAGCAACAGAAATATTTTAAAAATCCTATCTGAGAAGGAAAAAGCAAGCTCAATAAATTAATGTTTAGCTGCTGACACATATGAGACATCTTTCCATGAGGCTATTTTCAAATTTATGACATTCATTTCTTCTAGTGTCTCAAACTTTAATCTGAGTCAATATTGTGCAACTGTGAAGGGGAGATATAACCTGATCGTCAGTTTAAGAAAATATTCCAGTTAGCAGGGTTTTGTAAAAATTAAAAAACATTCCATATAACTATATAAACCATATAAATCATATAGGCTATCTGTAGAATAGAAAAGATTCCAAACATTGCATTCTTTGAGCACTTAAAACTCGGATTGAAAATGACACTTGTAACAAAAGACTTAGTTTAATGTATATTAAACGTGATAAAAAGGTATATTAGCAGCATAAAGGCTGACACAAAACTTGGTGACATAAATGGAAAATAAATTTAGAATAATGAAATTTCTAAAGGGCCTTATATATTATATAATTCGATTCTCTTGTTTTTCTTTTTCTTTTCTTTTTTTTTTGGGTGGGGGGGGTACCAGTGGCTGGGGATTGAACCCCAGACCTCATATGTGGGAAGCCAGTGCTCAACCACTGAGCCACATCAGTTTCCCTGAGTTGGCTTGTTTGTTTTGCTTGTTGTTTGTTTTTTCAGGAGGCACCGGGCACTGAACCCAGGACCTCCCACGTGTGAGGCCAGCGCTCAATGGTTTGAGCCACATGCACTCCCGATGATTCTCTTCTTTTATGTGAGAGGAAACAGGAACTTAGAGAAGAGACTCATCCAAGGATACATGGTATTCTACAGAAGTTAGAACTAGAACCCAAGAAGTCTGACAATTATACTGACACATGCTGTAATCTCTGGTAGTCTGGACTTCAAGAAGCATAATTTTTTTCTAATTTCCTTTAAGAGACTATTTTATATTCTATTGATGGATAATTTTCAGGAAGCCTTGCCTGAATCTCTTCTGGTTTCCCAAACATCCTTGTGCCTACCCCAATTTTAACTCTTTAGTACAATTTAGGAACATTTCCTGTGACTATCTTCCCCCAATAGACTGTAAAGTCCCTGAGAGTTGGGACTGAGTCCCAATTTAAACTGTTCCCTCAGGAACTATCATAGTGCTTGCTAAAAACATAATGGGTGTTCAAGAAATACTAGTTCAATTGATTTGATTTTCATTCAAACCCTGTAAAGGCTCACAATGATCTGACCCTTGCCTACTTCTCTAGCCTCACCTCCCCAAACTGTGGCATCAAAGTGCTCTTAATTTTAGTTCTGAGCCAAGATCAGTTTCTCAAGGCATAGTTTTTGTTCAAGCTGATCCCTTTCACTTTTGAACCCTTCCACCACCTCCACAGTTACCCACTCCATTTACTCTCTGGAATCATTTTCTCCTGGAAGTACTTCTTGACTCATGGTCTCTCCCCTACCTAAATTGAATTAACACTCCTCTGAGCTCCAAGAACTGTGCATATATCTCTGCACCACACACATCACATCATAAGGCAGTTATGCAAACACTCCACCAAAGTTCTAAGTTTTATTCATTTGGGTAACTTCTGAGATTAGCTGAGTGCCTGACCCATAGTAGATGATTTAAAAAGAATAAACAAAAAGTGACCTGGATGAAAATAATAGGAAATGGAAGAAATCTTGACACAAGCCATATTTTATGGATGGCATATATGTGGAAATAGAAATAATTGGATGTTTATTATATTTTCCTAAGAGGTACCAGTGGCTGCGGATTGAACCCCAGACCTCATATGTGGGAAGCCAGTGCTCAACCACTGAGCCACATCGGTTTCCCTGAGTTGGCTTTTTTGATAGAATAGAATGAAAAGAATAGGAAAAGTCTTTCAAATTTGAGGCTATAGTTTAAGTCACAAAACAAGCAAACAAAAAAAGCCCTTATAAAGATAGTAAAACGGTATTTGGCTATCAAAGAAGGGACAGAAATTAGGAACCAGGAAAGCAATCTATTCATGCAAGTTCTAACATACTGGAATATTATCATAGGCTAAAAGGACATTCTCATATTTTAAATACATACAACGCTGAAGAAAAACTAGAGTTATCGTATTCAAAACGTACCCCACCCCCCAATAGCCTAAGCTCCAAGTGGCATCACCATTACTCCCAAATCCGTGCTCAAAGCTTGTTCCTCCTAATTCATTTTTAACACACGAGCTTCAGTTACAATTTTCCTTTCAATTAATGCTTCTTTAGTAACATACTGCGCTTTGTAAACCAGAAAAGGCTCTGCTAGAAACAAGTAAGAGTTAAGTAACTCATGGAAGGACTAGTCTTCATGGGCTTTCCAAATCACGGGCTTCTGTTAATAGAATTTAAGAGCTCACGACTTCTCTAACGGTCCTCTCCCTCCTTTTTGAGTACCATCAACCGAGCAGCAAACCATAGATAGCAGCACCCATATCTCCCCAAAAACGCACCGACTGGGGTCAGAATGGCTGCGACTGTCCCAAGGCAGCTGTTTCCCTTCTTACCGCGCAAATGAAGCGCAGGGACCGGGCTCTCTACCCAGGACCGCAGATAGGACCACAGAAAAAGAAAAAAGCATAACGTGAGAATAACAGTGTAAATCTAACACTCCCTCTTTTTGCCCTCTTCCGATTCCGTACTCCTCATAATAAACGGCCTCAAAACCCACGATCCCTCCCTTAAATACACAGATTCACCCCTCTAGTTTGGCTTGCTCTTTTTATTGACGCGAAGCTCCCGTTCTCGCGGGAACTTGGAAGCGGGAGCAGGGTGGGGTGGACAAATCTCTCGAAATCTCAGTTGGCGCTGGAGTTGGAGTGGCGGCTGAGGCTCCCGAGGGTCGGGGCGGGGCGTGGGACTTGGAAGGGGCGGGGCCTAGGCTCAGAGAGGGGAGGGAAGAGGCAGGAGGGGGAGCGAGAGACACCAGGGGCGGGGCCGCGCGGCCGGGAACCTGTTGATCGCAGGTAGAGCGGATCAGCCAGGGCTCCCGCGGGACTGGGGCGACTGCGCATGCTCGCTGGCCGCGCTGGGCCGGTCGCCGAGCGGCGGTGACGAACCGACTCCTCGGCTGCGGTGGTTGCGGTTGCTGCGATGGCGATGTGAGGGGCCCCGGAGAGGGATGGTGCTGACCTGGGTAGGGCCATCTTTTTCCAAGCAGGACAACGAGCTCTTCCCCGCGACAGGCGGTGGAAGAGGCGGAGCCGGGCGAGAGGTAAGCCCCTAACTATCCTCTTCTCTCCCGGCTCCCGACACCCAAGACCGCTCCCTCCGTCCCTTCCCCACGGGCCCGCCGAGAAGCGGCCTCCTCCTCCTCGTTCCCCTCTCGCCCGCTCCGGTGCCTCACTCGGCTGCTCTCAGTCCAAGCCGGTCCCGGGCCCGCTGAAGGTCGGTGGGGACGGCGGCGCTGGGCGTCCCTTGGCCGCGGCTTCCTGAACCTCACGCCTCCTGCTCCACAGTCTTCGCCTGCCCTTCGCCCCCTGCTCCATCCTCGCCGCTCTGTCCCGCCTTTACCCCGGTTCTGCATTTTCATCCCACGCCTCTCACGTGCCTTTACGCCAGGTGGTCTCTCTGTTGGAGGCAGCGTATCCTTTTACTACCCCCTGATTTCTTCCCTCACTATGCATCCCTAGTCTGGCTCTTCCCAAGTGCTCCTTATCCTCCTCGACCAGGTTTCTTACTTCATTGCCCCATAATTTCTTCCTTGGCTCTCTTTTCTTTTCATTTTCCTCCTTTCGGAACTTCACCTTCGTCCTGTCTGTCGTTAGTTTCCGACTGTGCGTTTTGCTTTATAATTGCCTTGCGCTGGAGTTCTGTGTCCCACCTTACCTTCAGAGGCCCTCACTCCCTTAACCCTCAGTTCTCTTTGGTACCCTATTCGATCGCTTTGGGTCTAATGGCCTCCTCTCCTGGTCCCATTTCTGGTCTTTAGTCTTGTTTTTTTTTTTTTTCTTCTCTTTCTCTAAAACCCCTTTTTTTTCTGTTTGCATTGGTTGAGCCTTTTTACTTCAATTAGTTCTACTTTTTTTTATTAAATCCCTACAGAGTTCTTTCTAACATGCCCTCCTGATCTCTTTTCTGCTTTCTATATAAGCTAAGTATGTACTCAATAGTCTTACTTCAACTTACAGTTTTATTAAAATCTCTTCTTCCTTTCTTCACTGGCTGGAAATATCTTCATAAGAGTGACAGTAGCAATAAACCTGTTACACTTATTGAATGAAGCTTTAATTTTTAAGAGTTATGTTTACTTGATATGCCAAGAGAAGCAACTTGAGTTTGGTCTTGAAACTATAAAGTTAAGATTTGTTAAGACTGATTTTCAAATATACACTTAAAATTTGGAAATTATATTGCCCTCCAGGAAATATAGTTGTCCAAGAACCAATCTTCAATAAATTGAACAAATTTATTTTATAAAATGCATTATTAGTTTAGACATTTTATACATTTGCTATTGTATTATTTTCCTGCTTTTCCTGAGGGTCTCTGTTCTTTTAAATGAATGCATACCATTTCTTTAACTTTAGAATTAATGTGCTTACTGAAGAAATATGTGAGAACAGAGCTATTACATTTTTTAATTGGATAATAGAACTTTTAAAACAGTTTTATGTTTTTTCCCCTCCTATTTTATTGTGATGAAGATTTGGCTTAAATAAAAATTCTCTATAAATAATGGTATAGTCTTTTATTTTGAAGGCATCTACTGAAGCAATGACTTTCAGTGAAGTTTGCCGTTTGGTTCTAGGGCTGAAGATCAACTGGATTATGTATTTCGTTCTGGAATCTCAAAGCAGTCCACACACAGTAATTTCTTCCTCATGTTATCTAAGTCAAGTAAGAATTGTTTTTCTCTTTCTATTTTACAACAGGGCAACACCAAAGCAAAAAAAGTGTAGTTCCTTATTCTGTCATATCAGTGGTTAAAGTAGGAGATACACATTAGAATCTGGTGTCATTAAACCGTACCTCTTTTAGAAGAACAGGCAATCATTGTGTATGGTAGGAGGTGATGTACTCCTCAGGTTTTAAGTTGGTTTTTTAAAAAGTGCTTTTGCACATGCAGTGCAAATTGAGATAACTGCTGCTGCTTAAGGAAGTTTGCCCTCCCTTTATTGGCAGGTTTTGTTTGTTTTTTAGGTAAATCTTCATTTTAAAAAAAGTAAATGTGTACTAATTCTTGTTGACATTTTTTGAAGTGAGTTGGTTCTATACTCTTAGAACTTAAAATAAGGTTTCATGGTGGACTGCAGACACAGGACTAGAAGTCAGAAGATGTGAACTCTTATTATGACTTATGTTACTTTGGAGAAGCCACTTAATCTCTGTAACTCAGTGTCTCCACCTATAAAATACGAGTAATAAGGGTGGCCACCCAGTAATCTCACAGTGGCAAAGTAAGCCCTAATTATTTAAACATGCTTATTGCCACCACAGTCAAAAATTGCTATATAAGTATTTAATATATTCTTAATCCCCAGATCAAACTGGAAGTTACTTTTTCTTTTTAATTTCAGATATCTGGGGGAAATCTAGTAGAATGCTGGTGACTGTGGACTAGCTTAGTTAATTTTCATATCCAGTAAAACAGAATGCAGCATTCATTGTGTGAAACAAATATATCCTTTGTTTGCCAAGAGTTGACACTGTAAAGAGATGTAAGAGTTATGCGTATTTTTTGGTTGCCTCCATAATCGTTGTCTTAAGTTTTAGCTTTATTTACTGTAGCTATAGACGGTTAAGGGTGGGGAGTTGTTTAGGGGATAAGAGAAAGGGCAAGGTTTTCTTTGCTTGGATTCTAGGTGTTGAGGGAAAAAAATCACTTAAAAGTGAGTTTTATGATATGTACTTGTTTGTGTGTGTATTTAAATAAATGGATTGAAATGGAAGTATATGGTTTCTTTCTTTCTCTCTCTTTTTTTTTTTTTTTTGAGGTACCGGGGCCCCGGGATTGAACCCAGGACCTTGTATGTAGGAACCCAGGCTCAACCACTGAGCCACATCGGGTTCACTGAGTTGGTTTTTTAGTTTGTTTTGCTTCTTGTTTGTTTTTGTTTCTTCAGGAGGCACCGGAACCAAACCCGGGATCTCCCGTGTGGGAGGTGGGTGCTCAACCGCTTGAGCCACATCCGCTCCCAGGAGTATACAGATTTGAAGTGTGTAGTGGGTTTTTTCTTGAGTTAGTTGTCAGGGAAAGGTTTAGAAATGAATAGGAATAAGGAGAGTAGTGATAAAGAAGAAAGCATACTCAGTGGTTTTTCAACAAAGTTACAAAGCACAAGTTGTTAGGGAGACCTAGTTTTTTTCAGAAGTAATAAAGTGAAGCAACTCCACAGTGTGTTTCACGATTTTATTTTTTAAAATTGGTAGTTTTTAACAGATACGTAGTTGATTATTATTAATATATTAAATTTTAAAAAAAATAGCCTATTTTTCCTTAATAGAACTATAGAGGTGTCAGGCATATCTTACCATTAAGAAATGTCTCCTACTTGCATAACCCCCCCTTAGAAGGTTCTTATTTTGATGAAACAATCTTTATGAACTCTCTCTCAACTAAGAAAGCATTCTGAAAAATTTATAGCACGTTTCCTTTTATGGAATTAGGTATCTTTCAGACTTTCCAGAATATGGAAAGTATTCCTAAATTATGTTGACAATATAGAAGTTGATTATTGATAGTATTCTGGAATATCAAGTTCTGAGAAATATCCTTTTACAGTAGTTCCTAATTTAGTCTGAGCTAGAAATACTCCTTCATTGAAAGCACCTTGATGTTGTCTTATAGAATATAGTTGCTTCATTCATGATTGTTTTTAGAGCAGTGGTATCAGTGGTATCTGTTCTTTGATGTCTTCAAGTTGCCAGTAATTCATGGGCTTCTGTTGGAAATATCGTTAACTGTAAATGTCTATGCCTCAAGGTCAGGGCTGATTGGCAGTCACAACTTAAGACCTTAGAAGGCTGTGTTCTCTTTGCCATCACTTTTGTCTTCTGAAATTGAGAACCTGGGATTTTAAAACCACCTTCATCTTTTTTCAAGCCATGTAACTGAGACTTATAATAATAGTCTATTTAGTTGAGTTGAATTTTTTTAATAGACATTTCCTTGAGTGAGATAAAGTCATAATGTCAGCTGTTTATTGAGCATTGTGTACCAAGTGCCATACTTATTGCTTTGTATATGTTACTTTTTAAAGCTAGAAATTATAAATAATATTTCCATTTGAGAACTGAGGCTTAGAGTCTAGATTTGAATCCGGGTCTGTTTGATAGCGTTGTTACTGCTAGACTAAAAAAAGCATGGGCTATCAAATAAGAAAATAGGATTTCTTAGTTACAATCCTCTTTTTGAAACATATTCTAATGCTTTGTGTTCTGGTTCTGAGTTTTGTGCTTTATTGAGATAACCTATAGGAAAAAATATTTTAAGCAATGCTCGGCAGATCCCAGAGTTAGGTAGTAGCTGTTGACTATGGTTCTTTCTGAATTCACTTCATTCTAAAAGCAGTAATTAGTTTTTGGTAATTTTGGTTATTCTAGAGTTTTTAAGGTATGTAATAGCATGACATAGTCAAAGAGATTCTGTATTATGTTACTGTTTGCTTTATGGCATAAATGTTTCCCTGAAAAGATTGTGCTTTTCTAAACTGCATTTAGAAAATTCAAATCCAATTTCCCAGTGTCCATGCAATGTCAGAGATAGCTATCATTAACTGTCATATATTGAGCAATAAAAGTTCTTTTCCTCTTTTCTCTTTTACTTAATTTTCATGTAGTAAATCAACCATGCAAATAGTCTAAAAAATTACTAAGGTTCCTGCTTATATTATGTTTAGAAGTTATTTTTTCCTTTGGATTTTGTATCATATTAACACATATCCAAAATCAGCTCTGTTCTGAGTGCTTACTTCTTAATGTGTGTCAGTTCTAAGTTTAGAAATAATGTATTTGCCTTTTATTAGATGACAAACTGTTTAAACCTAATTTTAAAGAAATTGAAAAAAATAAAATAAAATTTAAAAATGGGGAGCAGGTGTATCTCAGTGGTTGAGTGCCTGCTTCGCATGTACGAGGTCCCAGGTTCAACCCCTGGTACCTCCTTTAAAAAAAAAAAAGTTTAATTTTGTATATAGGGGCGTAGGGGTAAGAAATTTGAGGATTTCATAATTAGAGAATAATATTAAATTGAATATGGTTTTTTTAATCAAGTGTAATAATTTTTTTATTAATGTTGCATTCTGATTTCAGTTTTTCTTTTGGTAGGGGCATGTTTATCTCAGACTTTAATGATCATTAAATCCATCTCCTATAGCAGTTCAGGTGTGAACTTTAGAATTATACAGGTCTCAGAGTCAGACATGGTTTTTTGTCCTTTTTCCATCATCTTCTATGCAACCTTGAATACATTATGAAAATGTTCTGTTCCTTTGTTTCTTTACCTGTAAAATGGAGTAATAATAGCTCTCTTAAATTGTGAGGATTAAATGAATGAAACAGTATAGTTAAAGCTATGCAATGTGCAAGAGTAAGTGCTCCAAAAATTTTTGAATGTTTATATTTGGTATTAGTATTTGGTCTAAATTTTGTACCAACAAGGAAATATAATAGCTTTTTAAAACATAGTTTCTCTATCAAGCTGTTCTCATTATCTTTCCTTTCGGCAGTCTCCTTTCCCCAAACCCCCCAACAAAAAGAGAATTCAGAACTTTATTCTCCTCCTAAATATTTCTATAATTCTTGCGGTATGGCATATGGCTGACCCCAGGAATTTATTTAGGTAAGTGAGGAGTTGCAGCAAAAGTTTCTAGACCAGTGATTTTCCTTACTTTATATGTTCCCTCAACTGTAATCATTCTGAAAGCGTAGCTTCGCTTGCATCACCTTTTTGATTAACTTTTTATTTTGAAATAATTTAAAACATACAGGACAGTTTCAGAAACAATATAAACCTCATACAGAGACCTCCAACATACCCCAAACCCTCAGATACCCAAATCTACCAATTTTAAAAACATTTTGTCATCTATGAATATCAGTCTATTTATCATCTATTTATCTGTCTGTTTTCTGAACATTTTGAGAGTAGATTGCATACATCGTACTCTTTGAACACATAATACTTGCACGTATATTTCCTATGAACAAGGATATTCACTTATGTAATTACCTTAGGTGCAGTTATCAGGTTCAAGAAATTTAATTTGATATAAACCTTATATTCTATATTCCAGTTTTTTCTTTTGTCCCATCCGGTATCATGTATTGCATTTAATTGTCATTATCACTTTAGTTTCATTTTTTTAAATTGTGAACATATATTCAGCATAAATCTTCCTACCCCAACCCCTCCCAAGCATACGATTCAGTGGATTAGTCACATTGACAATATTGCAGTAACCCTCACCACCACCTATTACTATAATTTTCCCTTTGCCCCAAACAGAAACCCTGCGCTCATTTTGCCTAAACTTCCTATATCCTCCATCCCTGGTAACCTGCACTCTACTTTCTGTCTTTATAAGGTTGCATATTGTCTCATATTTTCTTTGTAGTTACCATGAAGCTTAAGTTTAACATACTAAATCTATAACAATCTTATTTGCTTTGATACCTGCTTAACAACTTCAATGGGATACATAAACTATGTTCCTATACCCATCTGCCCACCCACCTTTATGTAGTTCTTGTCACAAATTCCATATTTATACATTATGAATCCAAAACTATTGACTCATCTTTACATTTTCATGCATTTGCCTTTTGAATCCTGTAGGGAGTAAAGAGTGAAGTTGCAATTATGGTATTTATATTTACCTATGTCATAATCTTTACCAGAGATCCTTATTTCTTTGTGTGGCTTCATTCAATTGTCTAGTGTCCTTTCCTTTCAACCCACAGAACTCCCTTTAGCATTTCTTTTAGGGCTGGTCTAGTTGTGACAACCTGCCTCAGCTTTTGTTTATCTGGGAATGTCTTAATTCCTCCCTCACTTTTGTAAGAAAGTTTTGCTGGATACAGAATTCTTGGTTGGCAGTTATTTTTTTTTTTTCTTTCAGCACTTTAAATATGTCTTCCCACTGCCTTCTTGCCTCCATGGTTTCCAGGAGATGTAAGCACTTCATTGTGTTGGGGCTCAGTTGTGTGTGATATATTTCTCTCTTGTGGCTTCCAGAATTCACTTTTTATCTTTGGTATTTGACAGCTTGATTATAATATGACATGGTGCAGATCCATTTGGGTTTATCCTATTTGGAGATTGTTGAGCATCTTGAATGTATATGTTCATTTCTTTCTTTAAATTTGGGAATGTTTTCAGCTATTATTTCTTTGCATATACTTTCTGCATCTTTCTCTCTTTCTTCTCCTTGTGGGACTCCCACAATGTGTATGTTGGGACTCTTGATGGTGTCTCACAGGTTCCTCAGGCTCTGTCCATTTCTCTTTATTCTTTCCTCCTTCTCTTCCTCAGACTGGATGACTTTTGACCAGCTGACCTTTGGTGACACGGCATCTCTGTTGATGCCTTGATTTGGACATTTTCACAACCTCAGAACTGTAAGCTTTTAAGCTAATAAATTCCCATTATAAAAGCCAACCCATTTCTGGTATGTTGCTCCCAGCAACTTTTAGCAAACTAAAACACAAGGTTGTGAGCATTCTGAAGGCTTTAAGTGTCCCTGTTTTGGGCTTCCTGCTTCTTTGTTTGGAGAAGTCCCAAGAAAATGGGCCCCAAATTAGATTAGGTAGTATTAAATCGATTGAGTTAGCCTCCTTTTAGATCTAGAGGATTTGTCTATTCCAGTCTTGTTCCTATTTAACATACTTGGATTTGCCTATACAGGTAGATGCTCTTCCCTCAGTTGGTCCCAGTCTCAAATGTGAGTCTCCGTTTCCACATATCTTTCATCCTGTGAGCCCCTCATCTCTTTGAATGTGAAACTGATGTTTCTTCATTTGTAAATATTTCCCATATGTCTTCATACTGTGAGCTTCTCACTGTATTGAGTGTAAACATTTATAGGTGTGTATGTCCTTTGTACAGTATGGCACTTTAATGGACATTTACTACATTATCTGGTGGTCTAGTTTGCTAAAGCTGCTCCAAGCAGATATCATAAAACGGGTTAGCTTTTGACAATGGAAATTTATTAGCTTTCAAGCTTACAGTTTCAAAGCTGAGAAAAATGTCCAAATCAAGTATCATCAGATGATGTTTTCTCCCTGAAGACCGGCTGCCAACGATCTTGGATTCATCTGTCATGTGGCAAGGCACATGGTAGCATCTACTGGTCTCTCCCTTCTCTTCCAGGTTTCATTGCTTTCCGCTTCTTGTTTCCATGGCTTTTTCTCTTTGTCTGAATTTCAATCTCGTATAAAGAATTCCAGTAAGAGGATTAAGACCCACCCTGAATGAGGTGGGTCACACCTTAAGATCTTGTTCACCATAAGATCCTACTTGCAATGGATCCACACTGACAAGAATGGATTAACTTTAAGAACATACTTTTCTGGGGTACATACAGCTTCAAACCATCACATCTGGGGTTCAGTTGAAGAAACAGTGAATTTTTCCCTAAACCTGGGGGAAAAAACGGAATCAATTGCAAAATGATATATCAATTGCAAAAATCTCTTTCTAAGGGATTTTTAAGGGTAGTTTGGTCCATAGGCAGTTTTTGCCTCATGATGTTTTTAGTATTTAATTTCTACATAAGATGAGACATTATTCACACTGTCAGTGTTACAGGATCTAAACACATTTGTCCAGTGGCTGCCAAATTAGAAGTAGAATTTAGAAGCTGAGGCTGTTGGCTCCATAGTGTATAGAAGTGGTCCCTTAATTCCTTGAGTTGATAAGGGGAGTGCTGGAATTTCCAATTTGTTCAACTCCTTTACGCATTGCCTTAGGAGGAAGTACTTTCTCAGAGCATCTATTTTGGGTCGATAGTTCAAGAGTCAAGACTATTAGTTCTTTGATTTCTGTGAGAGGATCTGGTCATCCCCTGTGGTTTCTAGTCCATCTTGAGAACCTCTAAGCTGAAACTGTTTTGGATGTCTCCACATCCTCTTTTAGGTTCTGAAATACTCAAGAATTTAGACTGAGTTCATGGTGGCTAACTATTGTTTTAGGGTCATTGTGAATGGTGCATGGGCATCTCCCACATTTTCCAAGATATCCATGGCTGGGACTCCCTTTGTGGTTATAGATGTCTCTAGACTGATCTGATGGGAATAGACAGCCCTGTAGTCTTAGAATCTGTGCATGATTCCCGTGCACCTATTACTACTTCTGTGGTATTACTGTACACTCCAGTTAGTAGCATAGAATATGCTGTCCAATAGAAATATAATGTGAAACCTGTGTAATTTAAAATTTTCTAGTAGCCATGTTAAAAAATTAAGAAGGAACAGATGGAACTAATTTGAATAATGTATTTTATTTAACTCAATATACCCCAATATTATTTTAAGATGTGATCAGTATAAAAATATACTGAGATAGTAACATTCTTTTTTCTACTAAGTCTTTGATCCAATATGTATTTCATACTTAGAGTATATGTCAACTATATTTTTAACAGTTAAAGTAAAATGTAGTCCTATTAAAACAATAAAATCATTTAAAATCATCCTTGAAGCATATGACAACATGGATGAACTTGGAGGACAATATGTTGATTGAAGCAAGCCAGGCACAAAAGGACAAATATTGTATGATTTTGCTATTATGAACTAAATATAATGATTAAAGTCATGAAGTTAATAGCTAGAATATAAGTCACCAGAGAATAGAATATGGTTAGAGAATGGAAAGCTGAGGTTTAATCTGTGCAGAATTGGCAAAAAGTTGTTTGGAAATGAATAGAAATTGTGAAAGCACATCATAGGATTTGTAAGTAGTAACACTAACATATGGGTATGATAGTGGTTTGGTTTTTGTTGTTTGGTTTTTTTTAAATAATGAAAATGTTCTAATATTGATTGAAGTGATGAATGCACAACTCTGTAATTATATCAGATGCCATTGATTGTATACTTTAGGTAAATTATATGGTTTATGAACAAAAAAATATAATAGGGTAGGTTGGGGGAAAATACACCAAATGTGAGATATGGAGTATAGTTAGTAGTAATACTTTGATGATGCTCTTTCATCATTTGTTACAAATGTTTCACAATAATGCAGGGTATTGGTAGTGGAGTGATGTATGGAAGCCCTGTATGATGTTATGCATGTTTGTTTTGTAAGTTTACTTTTACTATATACTTATCATTTATGTATGTCCATGTATGAATGATATACTTCAATAAATTGTTTTAAAATAAAAAAATTAAAATGTCTATCAAAACAATAAAAATCATTAAATGGAAAAATATTTTACATTGCTTCAGCATTTGAGTTTAAATTTAAATTAATTTAAAATTAAATAAAATTTAAAATTCATTTCCTCAGTCACACTATTCATATTTCAGTTGTTCAGTAGCCACATGTGGCTAGTGGCCCTTGTGTTGGACAGAGCAGCTCTAGAGAGGCAAGAATATCTAACAAATTATTTGCTGATTTTGTTTCTTTGGGAGTAACAAGCTTTTCCTGAGACATTACAAGATATCTATGAGGTCATTCTCCCTATCAGGTTTGATTGGCAGAGGAATTTCTTCTCTAGGGCCTGTTAGCATAACTTTCTCATTTAATATCAGAGTCATTTGCCATTTGGGGTCACCCTCTGGCTTCTTTGTATTGGGTTTGTAGTTTATGCATTTGGGTTCTTTCTAAGTGACTGAGGAAATGGTCCAGGTGGGAGCCCTACTTGAGCAGCCTTTTAGATTATTCCATTTAGCTGCTTTGCCAGGGCCAAGAAAACTGAATGATGTGACTCCGTCTCAGGTAAGTCAACTGATTTTGATGGCTTCAAAGACTCAGGTTAAAGTACCTGGAAGTAGAGTGTGCAGGAGGGCCATGAAACTGGTGGCTTCTGGTGGATGCAGACAGTTCCTTGCAATGAACAGTCTCCCATGCATCCTCTGAGTAAAAGGAAAGAAGCCCTTTCTTTTTATCTTCTTTAGTTCTTGAGATAGGACAGGCCCAAAATTTTCTGATTCATAAAAGATCCTTTGCTTAATGAACTGAGTGGCATAAGATTCATCCCAGTAGTTCAAAGAACTTGTGTAAGTCAGTGATTGCAAACTGTTAGCCCACAGATTGAATTAGTCCTGTGGATGAACTTGGCTTGAATTATACAAATTTGTTTTTGTTTTTAATTAATTGTCAGGATCTTAAATTCAGGAGATGTCACCTAAAAAACAAGTTTTCCGTCTTCCTCTTGAAAAATTAGAAGCCTCTGATAGTGCTTGGCCAGAAAGGATTGACTGGCACTAGGTAATGGTTGCTTCTTATAGATGGGGGAAGAGTTTATGAGAAGAGGATCAGACAGATCTGCTTTGACTCCATGTACCCTCTGAATTTTTCTTTCTTTTCTCCTTTCCTTGCTCTCCTTTTCCTTGAGTTCCTTCTTTGGATTTTTTTTCTCTAAACAATATATATGAATCAAATAATGGTTCTTTTTTGTTTTTTTGGGGCGTGGGGGTAAGGATGAAAAACACATTCAGCAGTATCACTGTATATCTGTACTTGTATTATATAATTTCTTCGGGAATATGCATTGAAAATGGATAGATTTGAGGAAGACTAGACAGGAATAGAACAAAAAGCACAGCAGGATACAAGAGGAAGGGTGGAGGAAAAAGTGCTATCAGGTCTTGAACTTATACTGGTAAAAGAATTTTATCACCAAAGTTCATTCATGCATGTCTCTGTTTTTAATATATCAGCATGAGAGTTCTTTTCTCCAGGTTGATTGGGTTTAAATAAGGAAAAAAAAATAATAGCTAATATTTATAGAACACAATATTAATTCATTAAACATTAATTAAATATTAAATTAAGTGCCTACTGGGTGCAAGGCAATGCTCCTCTGGCCACCCAGATATCCATGTGTATCTTTATTCCTACCAGTTGATATACTCCTACCTCCCTTCCCCAAGGGAGACAACTTAAGAGTCCCATCCACTTGTCGCATTAGTCCAAGTTTTCAGAGATATGCAGTACTTCCCTCAGATCTGTATATGAATACATATTTTATATCTGAGTAAGTTAACATATAGAGACTTGATCAAACTTGTCTCAAAATCGGAACTGGAACATTATCTAAACCCTACGCACAGGAACAGATGTACAGGAGTATCTGTATTAGATGTTATTTGCATGAAATGGTAACATCTTCTATAAAGCTGATATTGTTTTGATCTCCTTATAAAGGGTTAGTATAAAAACTTTTTATGTGATTATTTAGATTTAAAATAGCAGTTATACAAATTAAGTCTACATCTTTATGATGGAGAGAAGAAAAAAAATCTATGTATAAGAGTGAACATGGTCTTTATTCTATGTTTTTAGTACCTAATAATTACTCCAAGGGCAAAAGATACTTTTAAAAAATTAAGCAATATTGAAGTGTAAGAAAAACTCCCAAGCATATGTGTGTGTGAGTGTGTGTGTATTTTGGAAATTACCTACTCAGGGGGTCATTTTAAAATGTTGAGTTCTACACCTTAAAAGTTATCAGCTTATAATGTCTTGGGTATTCATGAAGATTGTTTCTGCACCATTGAACTTAGTACTCTTCTATTTATTATGGTACTTTGAAGTATATTAAAAGTGAATTCTTAACAAAAATATAGTAGTTAATATTGATATTCATGAGACTGTGAGTGAAAACAAGTCTCCAAAACTCATTCCTAAACCTTATAGAGCATATAGATATTTTAGATAAATTGAAAATATTTAGTTTCTAATGAAGCATAGTTTTCTTTAAAATGGACTTTTTATGTCTACTATTTTACTTGACATGTTACTATTTCTTTCTCATAGGAGGAACAATACATTTTTAACAAGAATCAGTAACTGGAAGTACAAAATTGGTTATTTAATAATGTTAAAATGAAGTTTTGATCAGCAGAGGTAAGAAGGTCATTTGTTTTGCATTTAATTAATAATACATTGGAATATTTGTAAAATTTCAGGGAAGAACTATTTCAAGAACTGTGAAGGGTCTGAGATTTTACCCCACCTTTGCAAGCTAACAAGTTAGCCTGCTGCGGTGCCATGGATGTTGGCAGGAGACATGAGACTCCTGGATCAAAGACAAGGATGGTTTATACTCAAAGCAATAGCAATAGCCAGAGTATCAGCATTTGTACTGGTTCCCCAAATTCCATTTCCTGCGGGGCAAGGTGAAGAATGTCAGGTGACACCTGTATGTGAGTAGGCTGAATTACAGAAGAATCCTGAGCTAAGGGAATCTGAATCTTTTATAATGGATAATAAGACAGCCTGACCTTTGCCTTGGAGGGAGATTATCTTTATTATATAGGATAGTAAGCAGAACTGCCTTTTGTTCCATGGTAAGGCACTATCTCTGTCTTCTAAGACTGTTTGCTCTGCAGACATTCTTGCAAAGAGATTCCTGAACAAAGGTAGTCAGTGCCTCTGCTTGCAAGACACAAAGACAGGAGATCCATGGAGAATTGTCTTCCAACACTGTCTTAATCTAAATTGCTTTTTAAAATATGTGTTATTGATAAGAATGATTGTTATAGTGCTTTTTTTAAGTAGTGAAAGATGGAAACCACCTAAATATTAATAGGAGATTGTTTAAATCGATACATTCACAGAGTAATAGTTAACAATTAAAAATAATGTAATACTATATCAGAAATTAAGTGAAATAAGCAGTTTATAAAATGTACATATGCTTTTATAAAAATTATACAAAAGCACACACATGTGAAGAATATATACCAAAGTATATATTTAAATGAATAGAATTTTAGATGTTTTCTTTTTTACATGTATGTATTTTTTAACCCCCTTGAAAATGAATACTTTGGGCTTTTGTAATGAGGGAATTTTAAATTGAAAAATGAATCATCATTTAAGAACTATTTCTTCATCTAACAGAGGAAAACCTTTCATAAATTTCCATGGGGATTAAAGAATATTAATTCTCTTCCAGACTTTGTAGCTGCCTTTATGCACAATGTAGAGCCAGAAGAGAATAGATAGCTTAATTTTTTTTTTAAGTTACTATCTTATTGATGATAAAGTTAAGAGTTTCTTTTGGTAAATTGCTATATTTATTATCACATGTTTGTCATCAAGGGAAACAAATCTTAGAAAAATGGTTCTAACAGGACAAATGTTAAATTATGGAGAATAGTACCATTTAGTTAGTATAGATTCTGGTGCTATTTAGTTAGATTAGGCTAAGTTAGGTACATTGAACTGATTTGCTTCATTTTAATTTTATATCCATATATCATACTCTGTAATATGTTAAATATTAGTGTTTTTGTAAGTTGGCATTTTTGTTTTGCTTCTTATGATTTTCCCTTCCTCCTTTAACCAAGGTGCTGTTACCAGATTTGTCTTCTGGGTACAAATTAAAAATGACTGAAGTCCAAGCAATGGTAGAATTCTCCGTGGAGCTAAACAAGTTCTACAATGTGGATTTATTTCAGAGAGGGTGTGTATTTTAAAGTGTGAAAATTATATATTTTGCTTAAGATAAGACATACAGTTTTCATTTAAATTTAATTACATATTTTTGATCCAGCATATATAAGAAGTGATAAAACAATGAACTGTATTAAGTAATTATTTCCTCAGATAAATTTTACTTTTTAAATAGATTTTTGAGAATTATTCACATGGATTTAATGACAATGCTGAATATATTTAACATGTGTTTATGACTCACTGTGCTGAGCACTGAAAGGACCTTAATGAAAATGTTAAGATCTCATTCCTACTCTTCAAGAGTTTATAGTGTAATGGGGAAAATGAGATATACTCACAGAGCAGCTAAGTAGGAACACAAAGTATACATGATGAAGCTGCAATAAGTATATATAGGAAGTGCTGTAGGAATTAGAGCAGAAGACATGTTAGTGGGATAATATGTTAGGAAAAACATTATGGAGGAATAGGATCAAAGTATGGATAAGACTTGGATGGGCAAAGGATAAAGTGAAAGAGCCTTTTAGTAAGAGAGAGCAGAATCAAGTCTTAGAAACATATTATTTTCAGAAATATTTAGGAGATTGGTTATCTCCAAGAGAATAGAAGAAAAGGTAAAAAAAGGAAAAGTTATGTTTGTGAAGGTCTTTTTTTTTCTTCTTCTTCTTTTTAGGAGGTACCGGGGATTGAACCCAGGACCTCATACATGGGACGCAGGTGCTCAACCATTGAGCTACACCTGCTCCCCTGTGAAGGTCTTTTTAAATGTCTCAAGAAGAATTGACTCTAGGCATTTGGATAACCATCAGTGGCTTCCAAATAAAGATGAAATTATTACTTTTATTACAATAAATATTTACTAACATGATGAAGTGATGAAGATTGTGATAGATTGATGGTTGAGTAGAAAAAATAGAGGCTTAAGGGAGGAGCTTAGAGGTACTTGCAATAACCCAAGATATAAACCTGAAGGTCTGTACTAAGAATGGTGGTAGTGGGGCTATGATTAACAAAAGCAGAAGAGGGGAGGAGGATAGAACTTTCTGTTGTTTTTTGTTTGTTTTTCTTTGTTTTGCCATTTGTTGAAAATATAAAAACAGCTGTGCTCTGCTCTCTTCCACGTGGTCTCTCATACCTCAGCAGGCTAGCCTGGCCTTGTTCTCTGCCAGAATCAGGAGTCTAAGAAAGGAAGCAAAAGATGCAAGTCCCTCATATTGGCAGCTTGTTACTTCTGCCTCATTTTTAGGACCAAGCAAATCACAACACCAGGTCACGAGTACAAGCTGGTTGCTCTTTTGCCAGTACCTTTGACTACTGTGTGTCTGATATAGTCTATTACATGCTCTAAAATCCATACCACAATTGTTTTTGAGACTTACCTGCTTTCTAGGTAGAATCACTGCTACTTGGGGATTAGAATTCTGTAGAATTATGCTCTTAAACTTTCTTAAAATCCTTTTTGTCAAGCTGAGGTCATCAACTTACACACTGCCTTAATTCTTTTAGAGGTCTTGACAGTGGGACTTAGAGCCATAGCCTTGATGTGATTTTTGTTCATGGGCTTTATTTTATTTTGAAAATCTTTAGGGAGACTGGAGATGAAAAACAGTTTTATTTTTCATCCCAAGAAGTCCTGGTTCCTCTATATGCCAACCAAATTCTGCTTTTAAAATGACAGTTTTTTCTTTAACTCTTCTCTTTGTTGGAGCAACCAGTTGACATTTTCAGCATTCTACTTGGAAATTAGCTTGCTCAAGTCCAAAAGTTACTCAGGTACATTTTCTAAATTTTTGCAAGTTATTGTACAAAGCATATTTACCGAAAAGTTCATCACTATGTAACATGGGTTACCATTTTTCTAGCCTCCTATAATTTCCTCATTATTTTTCCAGTCTCTGTAATTGTAACTTTGTTACTTTGGTCCCAAAGTCAGTGCCACATATTTTATTTTTGTTTTTTTTTGTCTTTTTAAATAGCACATAACCACTACTAGGTACCAATTTCTGTATTAGTTATTTATTGCCACAATAATGCAGCTAACAATAAAATGCAAAGCCTCAGTGACATTACAACAAAAAAAAATTATTTATCCTCACAAATCTATGGATCAGCTGAATGGTTCTACCAATCTAGACTGTCAGGGATAATCGTCACTGGGCTCAACTATCAGGTTGACTGGGCGCTAGCTGATGTAGAATGGCCTCAGCTGGGCTGATTCAGCTTTGTTTTACTGTCTCTCATCCTTTAGCTTGTTCTCATGGAGAAGGCAAGGATCCAAAGAGAGAGAAAGAAACCATGCAAGGAAGATGTCTTAACATCTAGGCTTGGAACTGGCACACTGTCATCTCTGCCACATTGTATTGGCTAACACAAATCATAAGGCCAGCCCAGATTTAAGGGAAGGACTACACTTATTAATGGTAGTCACATTGCAAGAGATGTGGATACAGGGAGAGGTGATAAATTGGAGATACATTTGTAATCATTCTACCACAATATTCCCTCAAGCATCTGCAGTCAGCTCTGGTGTGATTGATCTAAGATGACTGTTTTAGTTTACCAAAGGGGTGCTGATGCAAAGTACCAGAAATGTGTTGACTTTTATAAAAGGTATTTATTTGGGGTAAAAGCTTGCAGTTCTAAGGTATGAAAAGTCCAATTCAAGGCACCATAAGAGGTGCTCTCCCACCTAAGTCAGCTGCCACATGTTGAAGCAAGATGGCAGGAGAGCTCTGCTTGGTCTCTGCCTTCCCCTCTGGGCTGGTACCATCTCCTAGAGCTCAGCTGAGGGCAACCAGTCATAGGGCTTGTCTCTTACCAGGCCTTTTCTCTTGGGCCTCTTCTCTCCCTCAGGCTCCTGATCTGTTTTTTCCCCGATTTTCACCTGCAAGCTATCAGGCAAATGACTTGACTCATCTTTTCTCCTGGTTCTCAGCTGCTTGAGCTTCTCCTTTCTGTCAATTAGCAGATCTCTCTTGTCCAGGTGTGTATCAGTATATTATTGGTCCAGCAAGAGGGTGGAGATTCAACCTAAGTTATACCTCACTGAGGTCGTCCAATTAAAAAAAAAAGTCTCATAACCACAGGAGTGGACCAGCCCACAAACATAATCTTTCTCATTTGGGGATTCATAGAATAATTTCAGTCTGCCACAGTGACCTTCCTGTGACTCCATAGCTCTCCTTCAGCAGACTAAACCAGGCTTAACGACTCATTAATTTTAACTGAATTGCAAAATTTTATATTTGTTTATACTTGGGCACAATGGATAAGTGGGTGTTAAAAAATGATTTTTAAAAATCTTTACTTTCAGCAAAGAATTGGCTAGTTTTATTTACAGAATAGTTGATTTTGGCATTGTTTTCCCTTAATGGTAAACAAAAAGGTTAGATATAAACAGTCTGAAGAATAATAACTAGCTTTATTTTCATTTTAATCTCTTTTCATTTTGTTTACAATAGTAGATTGTAAACTCTGAGAACAAAATCTGTATTTTAAGGCATTGATCATAAATTTGATGTTACTAAATGGTGTGTGGGTGTGTATGTCTTATCAATGTGTACCATAGATTACCTTAAGCTTTTTGTTATACTAGAAGGATCTGATTACAAGATGGTAGACTTCCCAAATAACTTTACTCAAAATACATGTGGCAAGAGGACTCCAAAGGGAGAGCGGATATTGCCTTTTAAATACAAAGGGAGAAAAATGCTATTTGAACACCATTCTCAGTTGCATAAAGGATGAGAGAATGGAACTAAATTGAAGCTGAAGCAAGTTCAGTTAGGTATTAAACTTTTGAAAAAAATTTCTCTCTGTGTTAGAACATCTTTTTCTAGAATTCTTTAGGACAGTGCTACTCAGAGTAGCCCATCTGCAAACTGTTTGTTACTGGTCCAAGAAGAGATGAGAAGCTTTTCCCTGAATGTATATTAATGCACTGCTTTCTTTATTGAGAATGTTGCTGTGAAAAAAAGTCAGCTGAAATAATGTGTGCTTTTGTGATGTACTTGATTTATTTCATTGCAGACTGGTAACAAATAGTTCACAGACAGGCACCAATTCAAGTACCACATTTTGAGTACCATAGCTTTAGAGTGAATGGCTTCTAGAGTAGTAGAGTTGAATGTACTGTTTTTGAAGGAAGCAAACAAACTAGATCAGGTATTTTCAAATATTTATTTTACTAATCTTCAGTAAAGCTAGTGAAACTTTATCACAGTTTGATTTATTTCCATGTATTTTTCGGTCAGCCAGTAATCCAGCATAATGCTAATAATAAAACAAGTTATGAGGGAAATCTTAATTGGGAATGGGAGTTGAAAGAATGGTGGTCGTAATACTTTGTTCTTTTCAATTTTATTTTACTTTATTTTATTTTTATTATTTTTTATTTGTATCTGGGTTATTGTGCAACAAAACATATCTGTAGTTACTACTGCTTTTCCTACTCACATGCTGGCACCATTTCCTTATCATAAGATGCACTCTTATAAGATGAAGAATATATTATGATTTGAAAATGGGGAAAACAAGGATATGGACTTACAAATTGTATTCTTAAAACCATAGAACTTAAATCCTCTTAGAAAAGCCCTATAGAATCCAAAAACCAGTTTCTATATAACATAGTTTTTAAAAGCTTTGAACTAAGCTCTGAATTAAATTCCTTCTGTTTGTGATTCTGAGATTGTTAAACTCTTGGTTTGATTAAAAAGACTGTCAGCTACAAGAGTTAGAAAATTTCATGTTGAATTTTTGGATTATTGACATTGATTACAACCTTGGGAAAAATAATTTGTCTATAACATATATATGTTTGATACTTCATAAATTGAGGACTTCTGATTAGTAGTGTGATTGGAGTGCACAAGAAACTACCTCATTTTCTTTAATACCTCTGAAACTATCTAAAATTGTCTGTTTCTTCAGCAAAATATAAGAACTGAGAATACTCTAAGAAGTTAATCAGTTTCTCAGGTTTAAGAATCAGCTCCTGTCTGTAGTCAGCAATTAGTTTTTTCATGACAAAATCATATCATTTATTAGAACATCAAGGTTTCTGTAATTGTTGTGCTAACCCTTACCCTTACCTAATTTCTTTCTCTGGGTCATGGTATAGGTCTGCATTTAGCCTGAATCAACATTTTCTAGATGGAGTACAAAGGTGTAAGGGTGAAGGGTTAGTGATTGTACTTCCTTAGGAACTCTCATAATTTGAGATTTGGAGATATGAAAAAAGTATTTGTAATAATCGTAATTGCCCTTTTTCCTTTTTTTCTCAAAATCAGAAACACATTTTGTTTGTTTTTGCCACTGTTTGGCCTAGGTGAGAAAGAGTGTCTTTGCATCCCTTGAAGGATCCAGTGATGAAGTCAATAATAATTGGGTATCCCAACTACTGCAGTATTGGCTTTGAATACATGTGGAGTTTGTTTGTTTGTTTGTTTGTTTGTTTGTTTGCTTTTGAGGTACTGGGGCCAGGGATTGAACACCAGAGCTCATATGTGGGAAGCTGGTGCTCAACCACTGAGCCACATCAGCTCTCCTGATTGGTTTCTTCCTTTGTTTGGTTGTTGTCTTTTTGTTTTCTTTTGTTTTTTGTCTTTTAATAGGTACTGGGGACTGAACCTGGGACCTCCCATGTGGGAAGCAGGCACTCAACTGCTTGAGCCATGTCCGCTCTCCAGAACACATTTGTTTCTGAAGGATAAATAGAGGAAATCAATTTAGGAGCTGTGAAAAAAAATCTATACAAAAGAGAAAAGAAAGTTTAATATTACTTTATGTTATCAGTTAGATATATAGATATCATGTAGAAGAAAACCTTAGCCTACATTAAAGGACAAGGTGTTAAGAGAATTGTCCACTTGAAAATCAAAATGCAAATAACATGGCTTCAATGCACTGTAAACCTCAATGGAAAGAGAAACATGAGCTTTATGAATGTGTGTATTCATTAACAACCTATACAATATTCTGTTTCCATACTAATGCAAAATTTTCTGCATCTTTTAATTTAAAAATGGAACATATTTATTATGTAAGGAAACAATTTGCATAAGGTTGAATTTACTTATATGAGTCAATTATTAATTAAGCCAACAAATATCTCAATGGATCTTGGAGTTCCAATCTATAAATAACAAGATATTCTTAGAGGTAAGCAGGAAATTCAGCTTGATAATAGACATGTAAGAACAGACCTTTCCTGATCTTAAAGTAGACCTTCTTGAAGTGGCAGATGGGGTCATTGTTTGCCTGGCAAAATTAAATGATTTAGGAAGTTAACATGGGGTAAAAAGTACATATCTCAAAAATTAAAGAATTTTGCAAGTATTATACAGATTTTAAAGAGTTCACCTAAAGAACTGCTCTCAAACTTTTTCATAAATTCCTTAAGCCCCTACGATAACGAAACATTTCCAGAGCTTTGTAGGAAAGATGTAGTCGCCCAAGTATTCCATATCCTACTATGTTCTTTTTGTAACAATAGGAAGACATTCTGAGAAAACACAAAGTTTCAGAAAATGCTATTACTTTAATAAATTGTGTTATATTCCTAAATGACTAGGGGAGTTAAAAAAATAGAACTCAAAATTAGGGAAGTTGTGGTTGAAAATTGGCTTTGAAACTTGTTAATAATGTAGAAATAAGTCAAAATGATAAATAAAATTACAAAATTAAATGTTAGACTTTTTGAAAAATAATTTCCATTTTGAAAAGATAACGAGTTGATTTATTTCTTCAGGTTATTAATAAAACATGGAAAAAGAATGATGTGGGGATGGATGTGGCTCAAATGGTTGGGCATTCGTCTCCCATATGGAGGGACCTGGGTTCAATCCCCGGGATAAAATGGATAAAAGTAAATAAAGAAAGAATGATGGTGGTAGAAGTAGTTAAATTCCTCATTTTCTGTGAAAGTCAGACAATTTTTTTTGTACTATATTGTTATATATACTTATGCCTATTTACTAATATTTTTGAAAATTTTTTACTTAATCTCTAGTGGAATAAGATTATCTGAAGTTATTGTAAAAAAAAAAAATAGAAGCAAAATTAGTCAACATAACAAAGAGAAGAATGGAAATAGTAAGCAGCATCAAAAACAGAAAATATAAAATAAGATGGCAAGTACAAACATTCAAAAAGATTGTGACTCAATATTATATAAAATTTATATATATATAAAACTCAAATAATTTGTTTTGCTATTCAAAGGCAGACTTTCGTATTTTAAATCCAGTAGTTTTCTGTTTATAACAGATATATCCATATTTTGAGAATTGGTACCTGTTGATTTACAATTCTTATTTCATGAATTGAACATTTTATCATTATGAAGTAGCCCTCTTTATTTCTACTAATGCTTTTTGCTTTGTAGTCTATTTTGTTTGATACTAGTGTTGTGAATCAGCTTTTTTTTTTTTTTTGGTTAACATTTGCAAAATATTCCTTTTCTCATTCTTTTACTTAATAACTTTATCCATATATATTTTTTTAAACAATTAATTTTTTTTTTCTCCCCACCCCCTCCTTGTTTGTACTTGCTGTGTCTGTTTGTCTTCCTTGTTTCTTTAGGAGGCACTGGGAACCAAACCTGGGACCTCCAATATGGGAGGGAGGCATCTAATCACTTGAGCCACCTCCGTTCCCTGCTTTGTTGAATCTCTCATTGTGTTTTTCTTCTTGTGTCTCCTGTTACATCATCTTGTTGAATCAGCTTGCTGCGCTTGCCCATCGTGCCAGCTTGCTGTCTTGCTCATCCTCTTTAGGCAGCACCAGGAACCTCCGCTCACTGCTTTTTTGTGTCTCTCATTATGTTTTTCTTCTTGTGTCTCTTGTTGCGTCGGCTTGCCGCACCTGCCTGTTGTGCCAGTTCTCTGTCTTTAGGAGGCACCAGGAACCAAACCAGGGACCTCCCGTGTGATAGGCGGGAGCTCAAGTGCTTGAGCCACATCTGCTTCCCTATCCTTATATTTTAAATTCGTTTGTTGTAAACACATATAATGGAATTCATCGTTTTCATTCTCTAGAGCACTGTTTTTTAACTGGAGCTTTTAGTCCATTTTTATTTGATGTATTTTTGTTTACATCCATTATTTTACATTTCATGCTTTCTATTTACCCTATTCTCCTTTTTTTT
>JAQZBX010005958.1:8183-40615 GCA_029593785.1 Cabassous unicinctus
AGAAGAGCCCAACATCACCAACAAGGGGGAACAAATGGTGGGCTCACCAGATATAGGCCCCCTGGTGAATCATTCACTTTCCTCTCTAAGTCTGCAGCTCCCTGATCTGCAGAGTGATACCCAGATTGTCAGAAAGCAGACAGGAGAGACCCGGTCCAGGGACCCCCCTGTGTCTCCATGACCTGAGACTCCCCTCCTTAGCCAAGAGCCCCTTGAGCAGCTGGTTTTCATGGCAGAGCAATCTTGCCACACCCATGTCAGTACCCTGGTGGTCATAGCTTTCCCCATTAGGGGAAAACAGGCAAAGTGTATACTCATATCACTCTTTCTCTGTATTATTTCTTACAACTTCATGTGAATTTACTGTTACCTTGATACACATTTTAATTAGAAAAAAAAAATCAGAGAGCTACCAAGATGCAAGATGAAGGTAAGTCTGGGATAACATATTCATTGTTTTCAAGTATACATAGAATATTTACTAAAATCGACAATATACTGTGTCATAGAACAAGTCTCAACAATTTCAAAGGTTTGAAATCATACCAAAGTTTATTATGTGACCACAGTGAAGCTAGAAATCAATAACAAAAAAAAAACAAAACAGAAAACTCCTAAATATGTGAATATTAATCATTGACATTTTTAAAAGCCCATGAACCAAATAAGAAACCACTGTGGATATTGACAAATGGGAAAATGTTTTGAACTAAATAATAACAGTAGAACAGATCAAACTTCTGAAATGCAGCTGTGCTTAGAGAAAAATTCATACCTGTGAATGCATATATTAGAAAAGAAAAAGAGCTGAAAAGTCAACATGTCAAAACAATAACTAAACTCAAAATAAAAAGAGGTAACATTTAAAATAATAACAGAATATATGAAGTAGAAAAAATAAACAATAGAGAAGAAAAAAGTTAAGTCTTCAGAAAATTTAAAATGTTGATAAACTACTGACAATACTGATCACAAGAAAAGGAAGAAAACACAAATGATAGTAGGAATGAAAAAAGGAACAAAGTTACAGATCCCATGGTCATGGAAATGATTATTCAAGAATATTATGAAAAATTCATGGCAATACTTTTGGACAAATTCTTAGAAATACACAACTTAACAAAACTAAAACAAGACTAAACAGACAGTGTTAACAGTCATTTAACTATTATAGAAGTGAAATCCATAAGTAAAATCTATTCCACAAGGAAAACTTCAGTACCAATAAAAAAATTAATGAAGAAATAAACAAATCTTATACATATTCTTTCAGAGTGTAGAAAAAGAGGGAAAAATTCCCAACTTGATTAATGATGACTGCATAACCATGTCAACAAAATCTGTTTATATTTTAAACAAAAGGAAAATTGCAGACCAATACCTTTCATGAATATAGATTCAAATATTCTAAGCAAAACAGTAGCACACCACATAAAAAAATATAAAAATGGTGTTTATATCATAACCAAGTTTTGTTTATTCTAGGAAATAAAAGTCAGTTTAATATTTGAACATTTTGAATATAAATTATTGTATTAACAGAATAAAGGAGAAAATCACATGATTATCTTAAAACATGCAAGAAAAGAATAAAATTTAACCTCTAAAACAACCCAGGTGTCCATCAACTGATGAATGGATAAACAAATTGTGGTGTATACACACGATGGAATATTATGCAGCAGTAAGAAAAATAAAGTCGTGAAGCAAATGACAACATAGATGAACCTGGAGAACATTATGTAAGTGAAGCAAGCCAGACACAAAAGGACAAATACCGTATGATTACGCTACTATGAACTAAATATATTGTGTAAAATCATGGAGATAATAATTACAATATAGGTCACCAGAAAATAGAAGGAGGGTAGAGAATGGAAAGCCGAAGGTTAATTTTTGCAGAATTTGTTAAAAGGTTGTAAATTTTTGGAAATGAATAGAAATGGTGAAAGCATATCAAGGCGTTTGTAACTAGTAGTGCTATTGTATGGGTATGACAGTGGTTGAAAGGAAAAGTCTAAAGACATATATATTACTAGAAGGAAAGCTAAAAATGTAACATGGAACTTTATAACATAGTGAAACCACATGTAAAACATGAATATGGGTGATATTGCATATGTAAGTCTGTTTTTACAAAATATAAATACAAATATATTAGAGAGAAGGAAAAAGAATTAGCAGCTTTGTACCACGGGAAGCTTAGAGAGATTGAGAGGCAATCCATTTGTTTGTTTTTTGTTTATTATAATTTTTGGAATAATGAGAGTGCGCTAAGAATGATGAAATGATTAGTGCACAAGTGTGATTACACCAAATACTATTGATTTTACACAGGATGGATTTATGCTTTATTAATATGCATCAATAAAATTTATTTGTTTAAAAAAAAATTTAACCCCAACCCTGATTAAAATGCTCAGCTAACAAGTAGTATAAGGGAACTTCTTTAATCTGAGAAAGAAAACCCATGAAAAACTTCAACTAGCATCACACTTGATGGTAAAATATTGAAAAGTTTCCTCGAAGATCAGGAGTAAATAAGGATATTCAAAATCACCATTAAAATCAACAGATAACTTAAGGTTACTGCCAATGCAATTAAACCAAGGGAGAAAAAAAGATAAAAAGTATTGGAAAGAAGAAAGGAGACTCTAGCCACAGAAAATATAATTTTGCATGTAAAAAAATCCCAAAGAATCCAAATATCCTACAAATAAAGTAGGATATTTATAAGTGAAATTAGCAAAGACTCTTGATATAAGGTTATAATACAAAATAAATTGCATTGTTCTATAACAGCAATAGAAAATTAGAAAATGAACATTTAAAATGGTATTTGCTACTACATTAACTAAAATAAATCAAATATCTTGGCATAAATCTCTCTTAAGATCACAAGAAAACAGATTACAGAAAACTACAAATTATTGTTGAGAGTAATTAAGGAAAATTTAAATATTTAAGGATGAGATGATTTAACACTGTTTCAATGTCACTTCTCTCCAAACTGGTTCTAAAGATTCAATGTCAATCTACATAATTCCTCTCTTTTTAACTTTTTTTTAAAAAAGAAATTGACAAACTCATTCAAAAGCTGTTTATGTAAATTCAAAGGGCCGGGAATAATCTAGATTATTTTAATAAGAAAAACAGTTTGTGGACTCACACTATCAGATATCAATATTTATTGTAAAGATACATTCCTTAAGACAAAGTGGTGTGATATTGTTACAAAGATGGATAAATAGACCAATAGGACATCATAGAAAGTACATAAACAGACCCCAGCATAAGTGAACACTTGATTTTTGACAGAAGTAGCACTAAGAAGCATGGGAAATTATGGTTCTTTAAGTTAAGTTGGCTGGATAAAATGAAAAAAAAAAAAAAAAACTTGAAAATTGAGTCTCTACCCTACAGGAAACACAAAAATTAATTCCTGAGAGAGTATAGATCTAAATATGACAGTTAAATAAAGTTTTTAAAAGATAGAACAATATCCTCATGGCCTTGTGGTATGATATTCCCCAAACAAGATTTTAAAAAACTATAATCATAATGTAAAAGATTAATAAGTTAGATTCATTAAAAGGAAAAACTTCTATGTATCAAAAAACATCAGTAAGAGAGAGAAATGGCATGCCACAGAGTAGAAGATATTTGCAATACATATACCTGACAAAAGACTCAGATTCAGAATATATTCTTCAAAACATTAAGAAAAAAAGAAATGGTCCCATTTTTTAGTAAATGGGCACTTTCCAAAAGATGAAAAGATCATGAAGCATAATCATCAGGGAAATAAAAATTCAACCACATTGAAATACCATTATCCTCCCACCCAAATGGTAAAATCAAGAAGACTGGAAATACAAATGTGGGTTAGGATGTGGAACAGCTCTAACTCCCTGGTGCTGGGGGGTTAATACGTCCAACCATTTTGGCTAACCGTTTGGTAGGATCTAAGAAAGCTGACATAACCAGATGCTATGTTTTAAAAATCCCACTTACCTATCACACAACAGAACTTTTACACGTGTTCCAAAGACATGCAAAGAATGGTCGTTTCACTGTTATTTGTAACAGTAAGTAGTGTAATAGGGAAAAACTGGGAAGAATCCAATCATTCCTCGCCAGTAGAACGGAAACACAAATTATGTGATAGTCACAGTTGCAATATTACGCATCAGTGGAAACGAAATGAGCTCCGGCTCCACACAACAGCATGGATGAATCTCACAAACATAAAGCTGGGAAGTCAAACACAAAAATAGATTCTGCATGACTCTGTGTCAGTGCAAAAAGAGGCAAGGCTAATCTGTGATTCTACAAGTCATGAGAGTGTTTGCCCTTGGAGAAGAAGGGGACAGTTGTAATTAAAGGGCTATGGAGAAGACATCTGGGATGGTGGGAATGTCCTACTTTTTTTTAATTAGAGAAGTTGTGGGTTTACAGGACCATCATGCATAAAATACAAGCTCCCCATAGGCCACCCTATTATTAATACCTTGCATTAGTGTGGAACATTTGGTGCAATTGATGAAAGCATATTTTTATACTTGTACTGTTAACTAGACTTAGAATGTCTTGCTTCTTGACTTGCATAATGAGTACATGGGTTCATTCAGTTTATGATAATTCCGAATGTTAAACGTCTGCAATGACATTTTTTAAAAATGCAAAGAATAGGATAGAGTTATGCAATAAGGTATCTGACTCCATTTTTTGATGTTTGCTGACAGCCTCTAAGTGCACCCCTCACTCTTCTCTTCTTTCCCACATCTGGGTAAGCTGGTAAGAAAGCCTGGGAATCCCCTCCTTGGGCATATTCAAGTGGGATATTCAAATCATGCAAGCCCCTGCTTGTATACAGGAACTCGCAGGCGGCCCCTCGCCCTAATCGCCGTAAAAGCCAGGCTTCCTTTCCTCCTCTTTCCTTTCCTCAGTGTCTCAGCCAATTCGGACCTGCTTGTGAGAGCTGCCTGCTCCCCAGAGGCCTCCATTGGAAAGTAATAAAGCTTTTCATACCCTCTTGGTGTATGTGTAGCATCACCAGTTTTGACATCTGAACGAAATTTTGAACAGGAGAGCTTCTTGCTTTTGCAAAGTGACACCGTTTATTTTATTGAACAATTTACAAGAAATATTAAGACCAAAAAGAAGTAAGTACAGAACTGTGTGTATTTTCTTCTAATCAGCTCCATGTTTGTATAAAAAAGGCATCAGAGGCACACATACATACACACACAATTTGTATCTGGCAAAACAGAAACAATATTTTTAGAGACACACAAGAAATGTAAAACTAGAGTGGCTTCTGCTGAGTGGATCTTGGAAATGATTTTTTGGGGGTAGTGATATACTTATTTTGTCACTATAATACTTTGGCACCCTTGGCATTTTGCTTTTACTATGTTCTCTTATTTCTCAAGTTAAAAAAAAAATACTAGAAAATAACAAACAAAGGAATACAGTTCAGCCGACCCTCAAAAAAGAAGAAAAGAGATGGAAAGAGAAAAAGAGTAAGAAGTACTCATTTAGAATAAATAGAGTAAATAAAAAATGGGTTTGCAGCAGAGTCTAAAATACATGGTACAAGCAGAAGTTTTACCTTTGCAGGTGCATTGGAAAGAAGTGTCCTCTGAGGTGTTAGTTACACAGATGGCTGAAGGTGAAAGTGAAGATTCTGGTGTAGAAAATAGCTAACTGGTGGCACTTCTTGCCATACTTTGGGAAATATATTTTCTATAATATATATTATTAATGGTACTGCTACTTTTATTCTTCTGCACACTTGAAAATTCAAATCAGTCAAAACATGGAAGAATAAAGTAGTAAAAGTATGATCCAGAAAATTGCAAGAGAATCCCTATCATGTTTTTCACACATTGGCTTCTCAAGCATCACAAAGCAGTTTCTTCTTCCATGGAACACATTCTAAATGGGTTCCTTGTTTATGATGCCATGAATATATAGTTGAATTAGCCAGACAATCCAGCCAAGCCTTAAAAATGGCCAGAGTTTCAAGAATGAGGCTTACTTATTTCTGAAATTAAAGGGCTAGAGGAGATGATCTCAGAGACCACTTGCAGCCAAAATAGTTCAACTTCCAAGTAATCCACATAATCAACTGTCTGTCTTTTGTATGTCTCAATATAGACATAATTAAAAAATGTTGGAGGAGTAGGCATAGCTCAGTGGTTGAGCGTCTGCTTCCCACATAATGAGTCCCAGGTTCAATCTCTGGTACCTCCGAAGAAAAGAAATGTTGAACTTGGAATCATTTTGAGATAAAATAATAGGGAGTCTGGTAGGAGAAAGTGGGTACCCTCTCCAGCCATTTCATTGCTGAATATAGAAGGAATGTGTTTGATGAGTGTGTTTGTGACTACCTTAGCCAATGGAATAAAATGCAAGTGACACTGTGTAGGCTTCCAGCTCTAAGAATTGGCAGCTTCCATTGCCTGTTTTGGAACACTCACTCTGGGGAAAGCCAGTTTCCATGTAAGAAGGATGACAGCAGTGAAGCCGCCATGCTATGAGAAAGCCTAAGCTAGCTTCATGGGGAGGCTGTGAGGAGATAGCGATGCCTGGCCAGCCCCCAGCTGTCCCAGCCCAGAGACCATCTTAAGTGAAGAATGAAGAAGTTGGTGAGGAAGGCATCTGAAACACTCCAATCCCAGCAGATGCCAGGAGCAGAATCGAGGAATCTAGTTGTGGATCCAGACACATGGCCACTGTCAAATGGGACCAGCCCTGTCCAGCCATTGGAGCTGTCTCATCTAAAGCCCCAGACATGGAGCAAAGACAAGCCATTCTCACCGTGACCTGCCTGAATTCCCAACCCCCCAAATTGAGAGCATAACTAAATGGTTATTTTACACAACTAAGGTTGGTTTTGTGTTTTTTTTGGGGGGTGGGGGTGGGAGAAATATATTATGAAGCAATAGATGACTTGAATAAGAAGACTGGCAAACAACTTGGAGAGGCAGACAGAAAAAATCCAACATAATCATACTTAAGAGTTCCAGCTGAAAATGGAAGCTCAAGCTGGGTCTTAGAAGATCAACTCAATTCCCAATATGACAATCCAAAGAGGAAAATCTGCAAGACAACAGTGAAGAAGAAACAAAATGCTGTATGAAATGAACAAAAAAAAGGGGAAAAATATATCATCATTTGAGGTCACAGTGTAGTGACAAAGGAAACAAACAGAAGATTCTAGGCTGGCTTGATACGGCTCCTTACCCTGACTTTATCTCCCCACATCCCAGGTGAATTGGGGTGTGGACAAAAGCCTGGGACTCCTCACCCATCTATTAGTTCTGGAAAGAAGGTAAATGTGCCCAGGTGTAGACATAAGTGCTATGAGAGGTTCCAGGGGTCTCTCACTTCATGCCCTGGGAAATGCACTACATTGGTTTCAATAAATCCTGGTCCAAGGTATTTGACAACATTTCAGAAGAGACAGAGAGCAGAGCCCAGGTCTTGTAAAAAAAAAAAAAACACACACAGTGATCTCACCCCTCCCTCTTCGACCTCCCTCATTTCCTCAAGCCACAGAAGTCTAGAATGGGAAATGACCAATCCTTATACTGTGACTCATAGGGAAAAGAATGAAGCCTCTGAAGGAAGGAATCAAGCCAATGGTCACCAGCCCTGACCCATAGCTTTTGCCCTGGACAGAGCTGCCCAAGCCTGAACCTGATGAGAAAGAAATGGTCTGGCAACAAAGCAAATAAACCACAACCAAAGAGGCAGGCAGAAGTAATAAAATAAAAATGCAAAACTGTGAAATGGAGCTAGGGAACTCAGTATGGAAGAAAACATAACTTAAGAAACAGAAATAATCTCTATGGACTACTTCATATCAGAAAACAATTTAATGAGAATGAAAATGCAACAAAAAGAGAGTTCAAAGGCCAAACAATAATTATCAGAATATTACTAATATATGTATGTATATAAACATTCCTCGCATTTGAAATTAGTGTCGTACAGACAAGCCTATTATGATAACAGTAAATACAAAGGAAAAGGACAGAATTTAAAGCAATTAGAGGGAAGATAATGAAATGAAAGATTCCCAAAACACTAAAATTGATCCAATGTCAGGATAGCTAAAGTCCATGAAACAGAGAACACAACTAACAGAAAATTCCCTTGAGTTGAAGAACTGAATTTGTAGAACAAAATGCTTCTGCAACAGAAAAATCAATACTGTGACACAATCGGGTAAAGTTATTGTAATTTAGGATTCAATAAACAGAAATTGTCAATCAGGACAAAATCATCTAACCAGAAAAAAAAAAACAAGCTCAGGCTGCTCCCATACTTCATTGCATTAACATTTATTTATTGCTCCATGGCAATGGATAAATATCTACATTGTTTTGAGAAGAAGAATGGGTGACCCCAGGAAATTACGCCCACTCAAGTCATCTGCAATTGGCAGATATTTTTGTAAAATAAACTAATAGGCTTTTGGAAAGCAAAACAAAGTAAAGCAAAACTAAAACATGAACAAAACCAAAGCCGAAATAATCATAAAATCCTGCTCATTACAAGTAGCTGACATTTGTTGAGGGCTTGCTATATGCCACACTCTGTTTTACTTTTATTTATCCTCACAAGAGCCTTGGGAGATAAGCATCCTTTCTGTTCTCATTGAACAGATGATGACACAGAATGGAGCGCTTAACTGCTATTCAATTCTTACTCTTGATGATGAAATTTAGCCAATTAAGGCATGAATCAAAATAACCAAATCAGAACAGAGAAGCTGTGTTTTAAAATGAGGCAAAACAAACAGCACGAATAGCTCTTTAGCTATTTTATAACTTACAAAAACAACATCAAGGCCCAAACTGCAGATTAGAAGTTCTACAAGTCCTAGGAAAACTCAAGCAGGAATGAATCCAATTGGGTAAGTTTCACTGCCCCAAAGATTGAATTAGAATTCAGGGTTAGATCTCACTATCCAGGGATAGTACATAAACGGATTTAGGTTTACTGCAAAAACTTGAGACATCAAGTACCTGGTCAGACTGTTCTCAGTTTTCTTTATGGATTGCCTATTCCCCTGACCTAAAAAAATCTAGGATTACTGTTCAACTTCTTTGGCACTTGTATGTTGCTATAAAGGCAATTTATTTTTAACATGAGTTATGTCATTGCTTCCTATTATCTTGTGAAATTTTTGAATTGGTTTGGCCTTTTCTCTAGATAGTTGAATTGGTTTGGCCTTTTCTCTAGGATTCAATGTCAATACAATAATAATGCTTCTAAATGACTGCACTATAATAGTAAGAGCTAGTTTGATGAAAAATACTTTAAACCATTAAACTGTTTAGTATACAAAGCATAGTTCTTTATCCCAAAGCTCTGCATGATTAATAGCTTTTTGTCTATGTTGCAAGCATACTGTTGCGATGAAATTTTAATAATTATTTAAGTATCCATGTTCAGCATTTAGAATGCTTAAACAATTACAAATTTTGAACAAGGAATTTGCCGCTCAAAGTATTATTTTGTTAGTACATTCTAGAATCTGTCTTCTTTTTTATGTTTTCAGAGGTGTAATCTAAATTGTTATATAAACTTTTTGTCACAGCAAAGATCCATGTAAATATTTTAAGAGACTTGTGTGAATTGGTAATTATATTTCACTACTGCATTGATAGATCCTCAAATAGTTGGACGTGGATCAAATTATATAAATTGGAATATTTTCCATTAATTTAAATAATTTTGATACTTTGTTCTAAATTATGTTTCAAGAGTTAGTATCTCTTAATATTTCAATTTCATCTCTCTCTGTTCCTCCTACTTCCAATCTCCCTAAAATGCGCACACACACACACACACACACACACACACACACAACTCTGCCCTCTCTCAAATTCTCTGGAAGAAAATATTTTAAAACATTTCTACAATACCAACAATGAGTCCTAAATTATCTCTCTGGGAAGATGGAATGGATATGTATAGGTATGGTTATAAAAAATGATATCTTTATAGAGTTGTGTGGCTAAAAGTAACCTAAAAAAATTGATGAATCAAACCTCAATGAACACATAGGGAAACTGGGCACTGAAAGCAATGAATTGCTAAAATTAAAAGGGCAACCTCATTCCAAAAACTAGCCCAAAACTCTGCAGTGGGGATTTCCATTCCAATACCGCACATAGTTCACGTACAACAGGATAGAAGGCAATTTCATTAGGGATAGTTTGCATAGATTTTTCACAATTGTTAATTCACTATAAGGTTGATAATTAGAGAGGAGACCGGTACTGCATGTCTGGCAGGTATTTATCTCAAGTGTTTATTTTAAGTGTACTAAGAAGTTATGCACTCCAATCTCTTGTCCTCCATACTCCTCTAGCTCCTTTGCTCTTTCTGTCCTATTGAATGCATAACTTCCAGAAAGCATGGTCTTTGCTCCATTTTCTAGCCTCCTGGCAATTACTTTTCATTCAGGAATCTGGCCTCCACACCATTTCTCCATCGAAATATGTTATTTTACTGTTTCTGTTTTTGTGTGTGGTTGTTAGGTAGCAGTGGTGACTTGAACACTTGTATGAAAGCAGTCCTTCTACTTTATTTCCAGGGATGTTAATTAATGGTGTCTGCTGGATTGTGAACATAATATTGACAGTTACTATTCATTAGTAGATATGGTAAATTACTTACAGCCACTCCACTCACTGAATAAATATACATTGAGTGTTTATGTTGTCACTGGGAAACAAAGATGATTAAGACAATTTCTGTCGCTGAGAACAAGGTGAAATACATTAAGGAAAAATGCATGCATATGTATATGATCAAAGTAAAGTGTTGTCATAGCAACAAGGAGACAAATTAATTCTGTTTGTGGCATTGGGGAAGGCACGTGAGTTATTATTTCAGTGGGGTCTTCAAGGATTAGAAGGAATTTACCAAGCAATTAAAGGGAGAGGAAATGACTTCAAAGCAAAGGAATTCAATGAAAATGACTTTGTATTTCTCCATAATTGGTTTAATGCCACAGATATGTGGGGTGAGTAGGGATGGCAAGGCTGGGGATGGTATTAGACAACCAAACGGTCTGGATTGTGAAGCACCCTGTATACCCAAATAAAGATGGAACATTCTATCCTTTAGACTTAAAATTTTATTAATTCCTAAGGCATATGATTTTAATTTGTCCTAGAGACTTTAACTGTAAACCCATTAGATCTTAGTTCTTTTTAATTTAAATAATAGAAAGCTTATAGCGATGCATTGAATAAACCAGAGTGAGAAGGCAGTGATGATAGAGATACCAAACAAGAAATAATAAATGTTGAAACTAAAGCTTTGGATCACTCTTGAATTATATGAGGCAGAATAGATAGGATAAGATTTTTCAAATTGCTGGGTTTGGGAGGGAGTTCAAGATCAGGAGTGAGGATGACACCAGGGCTTCCAATATATGGAAGAGAGGGTCATACTGCTAAGTGATATCAAGAATCAGAGGACTGAAGATGTGAGGAAGAAGGAAAGATAGTATAGGTTGGGCCATACTAGGTGTGAAGTCCCCACAGAACATCTAGCAGATATGCTTAGGTCCAAGAGAGGCTAGACCTGAAGATACGGTCTTGAACTTCAACAGTGTGTAGATAAATTTTAGAGCTGTTAAAGTTCAAGCCTGTATCCTTGGACATGAACTTCAACATGGGAATGTTCAGAATCCCCCAGATGATCTCTATAGAGCATCGGTAGGGAAACACGAACATTGGATTTTTAACAAACATTTCTTTTTATAGTTAATTCCAATGGTCAGTTCTCAGTCCTCATCTTAAGAAGCACCTGAAGTGCATTTAACATTGTTGATGATTTTATCCTTGCATAATCTCCATGCTTTTACAACACCTAACAAAATAAACAATAATTTCTTGATAACCACTAATATTCTCTATATTGAAATTTCCCTCATCATCCCAAAAATAACTTTCTATATTTCGTTTATTCAAGTATGGGCCAATACAGGTCCCACATACTGCTTTTGGTTTAGTCTTGTAATAATTTATTTTTAAAATTTAGCCTCCCCTCCTTTTGAATGAAATTGATTTGTTGAGAACACTGTTCTATTGGTCACTGGGTCAATTGTTCTTGCATTTGAGACTCACCTTCCTTCCTCAAGCTGTCACTTAAACTGCTCCACTGTCCCCTGTATTGCCTATAAATTGGAAGCTCTAAAGGCTTGATTATATGCAGATTCCATGTTTTATTGGCAAGAATCCCTCACAGATGTCAGACTATGCTTCCTACTGAGTCGTATCAGGAGGCAGCATCTGCTCGTCCCACTTTAGGTGATGCTACATCTGATCAGTGAATTAGAGTGGTGACTGCCTAACCTTCATCATGACATTTTCCATCCTTTCATTTCCTGTTCTTATTAGCCACCGGTGATCATCATGTGAACAAAAGATTCCATGAGAACATGCAAAATGGTGATCCTCTGCTCCTGTCATTTCCCCATAATTATTAGCTGGAGTTCTTTTGTAGAAAATAACTTTCCTTCATCAACTTCAGTTATTTGGTTTCTCTGAAATAAAGTTCTTACCAGAAAAGCAAAAGTTTTGAGTAAAATGCCCTCTTCAGTGGTGACCAATGAGGGCGTTTCTATTTGTTTTAGTTTTTCTTTTTATATGTATGTATATAATTATGAACTTATGAGTTTTTACATGTTTGATGAACTTCACTTAATTGTACTATGATTCCAACAGGAGAGCCATCATGTTGTTCCTTGTAAATTTGTCAAGACATTTGTCATTTCTCATGTAACTGTCATGTGTTTCATATCATAAAGCTAAAGGATTTCATCTATTTTTTAAAGTTAACATATGAAATATTTTTCACTCCACTTTATTTTTAACAAAACTTAGTATAAGAAACTTATTTTGCATGTAAGTGCTACTCAACACCAAGTCACCACTTTTTCTATAAGTAAGAATTGTGCTCCAATTTGTAATGATCTGGCTTCAATAAATGAGGCACAGTGTTCAGATTTTAAAAGTCAGTGATAGAGTCTTTTATGATATTGAAAATCTAAGAATGACCTTATTTCTCTGAGTCTAACAGTAACAAATAAGATTAAACTAACTCCTTCCTGATGCTAAGTCAGTCTTCTCTCAGGTGACAGACACTAGAAATCAGACTTACTCAGACCCAATGCCTTTTTTTGTTGTTGTTGTAGTTTTAGGCTATTACACTAAATAACTGAAATGTATTGGATAGGGAAGCAGGTGTGGCTCAATCGATAGAGCCCCCGTTTACCATATGGGAGGCCCTGGGTTCGCTTCCCGGGGCCTCCTTGTGAGGGCAGGCCGGCCCGTGCAGCGCAGTGGGCTGATGCAGCAGGACCTCACAGCAAGGGGGAGATAAGCAGACACAGAAAAAACACACAGCAAATGGACACAGCAAACACAAGCAGCAAGGGGGGGATAAATAAATAAATAAATAAAACTTAAAAAAAAAATGTATTGGATAGCAACAGTGAAACAAATAATTTAATAAAATATCATTATCTTGGGACCATAAGCCTATTTTCAAAGATATCTGAAAAGAAACAATTTATCTGAAGGCAGCTAAAATTGTGGCATACTAAAAGTTTCTTTTTTCTTTTACTCTGTATTTTCTGTCTTTTTGCCTCCCTCCCTCCCTCTCCCCTTTCTCCCTTCCTCCCTCCCTCCCTCCCTCTTTTCCTTCCTTCCTTCCTTCCCCCTCTTCTTCTTTGTGTTTTATTGCCTTTCTTATTTTCACCTGCTGAATCAGGGAAGCGGGGAATAATAATAATAGTTGGCTCCTGATGTGCTCATAACCTGGGTTTGTCATAAATATGTATATATTTTATTAGAGAAAGTCTGGGTTCTTCCAAAGGTTTATTTTCTTAAGCCTGCTCCAGGTGGATTCAAACTCACTAACTATACACACATGCCTGCATGTGCACACACACACACACACACACACACACACATACACTATCATCATAGAAATAATAAAATTCGATTGCACTAATTTGAGGGCAGACATTTCTGCTTAAATCCATTGATATGCCTGAGAATGGTGTCATTTGCCATAAGCTACATGTTTTTTTTTCCTGAAAGTCACATTGATCATTTATATGCTCCCACTATCTTTACCCTTAAAGTACTGATTCCCAAAGTCTGGGCTAGAACCTGAGTCTAAGGTATAGTGGGGCTAAAGACTTTCTGCAAGCTGCCCCCAGAATGAAGCATACAGCAAGCATTGTTGTTATATGAAATAATATTAGTTTTCCATATATATATACAATATATATATATTATATATATATAATATATATATATTAGATTGAACTATATGAAATTGATAACACGCAAGTTTGATCTACATAAATAGCTCCATATGGTTAAACATAATCTTAATTTACACACACATGCAAGCACACACACACACATATATTCATGTATGTATATTATTTTCCAAATATATGAAGATATTGCTGTGTTTACTTCAATGCATGGAAGACTTCATAAAGTTTATCGTTGCTTGCTTATCTGCCTCGCTCAAGCAATTGATTCTAAAAAAGACTTGTTAAAAAAAGGGATGATGCAGAATGAGTTTGCTTTCTTTTCCTATTGCTACTGTAACAAATTATCACAAACTTTGTGGCTTAAAAGAACTCAAATTTATGACCTTAGAGTTCTTCAGGTCAGAAGTTGATGTGTTCCCACTGAGCTGAAATCCAGGGGTCAGCAAGGCTGGGTTCCATCGGGAGGCTGCAAGGGAGAAGTCGTTTCCTTGCCTTCCACAGGTTCCAAAGGCTGCCTGTACTCTCTGGCACGTGGCTCTGTTCCTCCAGCTTCAAAGTCCTTGCTAACCACTCTTTCGCTGCCTCTCCCACATTTAAGGACCCTTGTGAATTCACTGGTCTTACTCTGGTAATAGAGAAAAAAGTCTCTTGATCTTAAGTTCAGCTTGTTTGGAACCTTAGCTCCATCTGCAACTTTAACTAAAATAACATACTCAGTTTCCAGGGATTAGAACTGGGCATCTTTGTGGTGAGGGACATCATTCTACATAACTCAGAGTAACAGGGTACTTTTCTTTTGGAGGGGGCCGATGAAGAAACAAAGACGGACAGGGCAGGAGGTGGAAGGCAAAAGATGAAGGACTTTTATTAACAACAAGAGAAGGACTTGAACTTGAGAGGAAAAGCTGAACTGAGTGACTGAATGACGATCAGGTATGAGGGGCTACTCAGTGGAAAGATGTCCCTGAGAAGGCGGAGCCGGGGGGATCAGAGCGCAGGCAGGAGAAGAAATGGAGGGGATCTGAGCTGGAGCAGGGGGAGGACAAGCGCATGGTATTGTTTTGTGTTATATTGAATTGTATTTTATTGTGTTGGGGACAGGGACAGAAAGATGAGGGAGTGCTTTCCTAAGAGCTTTATTGTTCGCTCTTGAAAATAGGACATGAAGTCTTGGGTCGGGAGGAAACAATTTTAAAAAGGATTGACCCATCCAGACTTAAAATGTGAACATAGGGGCCCAGGGAGAATGAGATGAGCCAGCAGGGCTGTCCTCTCACCTGGGGTTGCAGACCATGGGTGGCTTTCTATCAGCACCAACCCAACAAGTCACACAGTGTTTACCTCAGGTACACTGCAGCTTAGCTGTAGACATAAGAATGCAGATGGTGGGTGTTATGAGTTATATTGGGTCCCTCAAGAAGGGCATTTTCAAGTACTGACCCTAGTCCTGTAAATGTGACCCTAATTTGGAAGTAGGGTGCTTGAAGATGTGATTAGTTAAGATGAGGCCACACTTGATTAGAGTGAGCCTTTACTTTAACCCAGTGTCTCTCTTTCCCCCCTTTAAACAAGGGGAAAAGAGAGATGGACACGAGGGGAGAACACCACGTGACTACAGAAGCAGAGACTGGAGTATAGCAGCTGCAAGCCAGAGAATGCCAAGGATTGCTGGCAAACCACCCGAAGGTAAGAAAAGGCAAGGACGGAGTCTCCCCCATGGGTTTCAGAGGCAGCGTGGCCCCACTGACACCTTGACTTCAGACTTCTGGCCTCCAGAACTGTGAGACAATAGAATTCTATGGTTCTAAGCCATCAACTTTGGGGCACTTTGTTACGGCAATCCCAGGAAACTAAGACCACGTGAGTGGTATGAAGTTGGCAATCTGTAATTGAAGCACTGAGGATAGACATATGGGTGGCCTGGGATCCATGCCTTGGAGTGGGACCAAGACTAATAGAGAAGTAAATAACATCAAGAGCAAACAATAGAATAGCCAAAGGACTGAACTGTCCCTGAATTTGGGAACAAGTGCACTAGGAGAAGAAACAAGACACCTGGAGAGGCAGGAGCCTGCACCACGGTAGAGTGCAATGTCAAATACAGTTCCATGTGAGCTGCTAATCATTCCTTGGATGCAGTCTTGGGAATGGTGGATATGGAAAGGATGTAAAGATGATTTGCATCATCAGCTGTGAGGCTTGCTTCCATTTGAATATCTGTGAGATAGAAACAAAATTACATAGTTGCACAAGTGTGGTGATTGATCAATCATATAATAGATGTAAGGCAAGGGTCTCAGACTGACAACCTGTGGGACAAATTCCCCCTGAACCATGGATTTGGCTTGGAATGAGAATGCCTTTAGATGAGTGTGCATTCTCAAGAAGCACTACTGTCTCCAGGAGTCCCCTGCTCTGCCCACTGACACCTCAGCATGTTATAGTTTGAGATCCACATTGATATTCAATACACTACAGTCACGATGTCAAGGAGGATGGTGAATATTTTATAGTCTTAAATGAAGAAATAAACAAAGAAGATATTTTGTTTGCTAAAAACAGGTTCAAATTTTGTATCAGATCCAAATATGCCTAGGCAAATTTATACAGTTGCTAAATGTTTTGGTTTTGGCCAATGATAACATATTATTAGTAAAGATTTTGCTATCTATTTAATTCTCAACTCAAGAAAACTTGCCTTTTTGTATTAGCAAAGTATAAATATTGGTAACTATAACTAGACAAACTCATATGCAAGAATATGCTGATGCAGGGGAACATATTTTCTTTTAATTATAAACCCCATCTGTTGAGATTGGCCATGAGTTGATAACTGATGAAGCTGGGTGACATGTGCACAGTAGCTCATTATAATCTACTTTAATGGCTGAATTTTCCATAATAATAAAAAAGTATTTTTCCTTGACTCTGCAGTACAGTGCCCTTGACACTCTCATGACTTGCGTATCCACCTTCAGGGGAAAAGTTCAGCCCCAGACCAGACTTTATGAGCAAAGTCTACCCATGGATTGATACCTCATGCCATTATTTCAGAACTGTCAATGCAGGTGACTCTCTGGACTCAAAGAGAACCCATTGCCTCTTTCCTGTTGATTGCTTGACCTTGAGCAAAGAAGTCATCTCTGAGACTTAGATTTCTCCTTGACATAGCAGAAGTGATAAATGATATCTGCCCTTTCATTGTTAAGAGGTGGGTTGAGCAGATGGTTGAAGTACAAAAGCACCTGCCACTTGGGTGCTCATTAAATAGGAATTCCTGCTTCTATGGTTTCTGTCATAAGTTATGGCTGGCTCCAAGTCACAGCCATCTCATCACATTGATGTTCTACATGAAACTGGGCTCCTGTGAACATTTAAGGCATCTCACTTGCCTTCCCAGCTTCTAATCACATTGACTTAACGTATGACAGCTTCTTGGAAGCCTAATTCTGATTAAAATGTCCTTTGAAATTGACTCGATTTGGCAACAACTTTAAACCATTGGTTATCGAATGCCCAGAAAATGCAGTCATAGAGGCAGATGGTGTCAGACCTGCATCAGAATGGAGTTGCTTCTAGGAAAAACCTCAGAACTCACTTGCTATTCAGTGCTGATTTCAAACTTTATTATTAGCTATTTCATCTTTCTCATAAAAATAGACTTAAGAATGTGCAGCCGCATGGATATTCTGGGTAGAAATAACAGCTGTTAATTAACTCAATGTTAATTATTGGCTCAAAGGTACAGATCACTTTTTTTTTTCTTAATAATTTCCTGTTGCTCCAAAATCCTGGCTTTGAAAGTTAGGCTTGCCTGTATTGAAATTCCAACTTAGGGCTTCATTAGCTCTGTGACCTGAGGCAAATTACATAAGGTCTCTCAGCATCAGTTTTTTCATTTATAAAATCAGGATAGCCAATGCCTTTCTTTCAGAGTTATTGTGCAATACAGTAATCATCCTATAAATGACTGAGGCTATAAAGCCTGGTTTCCCCCTTCTTTCCCTGCAAGAAATCTCCCTCAGTGTTTCATCGATGTCCTTTGAATTGTCAGTACCTTTCAAAGTTTCCTTTATGCTGTCTTTCCCATTTGCAGGATATCTTCTTTTAGGTTGGGTTTCTACTCACTCTCTTTCTTGCAACAAGTTCTTTGATAAACTATGAAGAAGAATTCCTGCTGATTGTTTTAAAAATGTATATTGACTTTTCAAGGAGAATATGCTCAAAAGCCTACCCATATTTCAACATTATCAGAAAACAGACCAGCAGACCAGCTTTCTGCCCTCTCTGTCACAATTTTCTCCAATTTCTTCTTAATGTGTGACTTTGTCTCATCCAAATGTATGTTGTAATTGTGCACCATCTTTCTCTGTAAATCGGTGATGATGTTGCACATTAGGAATAAAATTGGTTCAGTTGAATCCACCAGGAAGCCTTGGCAGATGGAAGTTAAGAGATGGTGTCCTCTGTCTTGCCCCACTACGACCTCATCCTCTAACTAAGTCAGCAGAAGGTTCTCAAATGTGCAATGATAGAATCATGTTGCTGTCCTCAGTCTCTCCTGCCTCTAACTCTTCTATCCTCCTGCCCTTTAGCTGTATTTGCATCTCTTCATTTTGCACATTCCCTAACTCCTCATGGTCTTGGAGTCTTCTGAGTTTCAGAATGGGGCACAGATTTGCAGTGCATACAACTACAAAATAAGCAAAAGGGAAAATTCAGCTCATTGTCATGGACAACTTCATCTTACTCAGGTGTTGTCAAGATAGCTGTGCTCTCCTTTCTCATTCACAAAGAATGTCAATAGGTGGGTCCCAGAGGCCTCCTGCCCAAACACCACACTTTCCCATCTGCAAAGAAGAAGGAGCTGCTGAAGCTTTAATTTTACTAGTCGCTATAAGCGACTCACTCCCTCAGACAATAGGCCACCCTCTCTCACTACCTAGAAATTGGGCCGGAGGAATGGGCTGCAAATGGCTAAAATAATGATCAGCTCTGTGGATGGATGGTTCATATTTTTTAGCCCAAACAATGTGAAAATGTGAATGTATCTTTACTTTTTGAAAAACATTAATCTTCGAGCATTATTCTGAAAATACATATTTAAACAGTTTCTGCTGACTCTCTTTACACAACTGTTAATCTTCCACTGTTTGGGGTCTGGAAAATGTATGTAGAAATTGTGTCTTTGAGGATTCATGTATTTAAAAATGCAATCAGTATTAAATCTACACACCAAAAAAGCAGCCAGTAAGCAAATATTTAGGAGGTACTAGGCATAGCCAAACACTTCTGTGATGGTTTAAAGCTGTATGTATTCTAGAAAGACATGCTTTTCAATCTAATCCATTCCTGTGAGTGTGAACCCATTGTAAGTAGGGCTTTTTGATGAGGTTCTTTGGGGTCTCTCCCTCCTCAAAGTCTTTGCTGTTCTTTTGTAATAACTAATAAAATGTTATTTTCTAATTTACCACTTTATTGCATAAAAAGGCACTACTCTGCATTGTATGTGTCTCATGTGTCAGGCACTATTTTAAATTAAGGAATGGCCCACCTCAATCAGGATTGGTCTTTATCCTGTTACTGGAGTCCTTGATAAGCAGAATGAAATTCAGACAAAGAGAGAGAAAGACACAGGAAACAAGAAGCTGAATATCAAGAGAACCCAGAAGAGAAGGGAGAGACCAGGAGAAGCTTCTATGTGTCTTCCCTGTGACAAAGGATCACCAGCAGCCAGCCCCAGAATGCTGCAGACTTTGGAGAGAAAAGACTTGATGATGTCTTGATTTGGACTTTCTCTTAGTCTTAAAACTGTGAGCAAATAAATTCCCATTGTTTAATCCAACCTATTTCACGGTATCAGTTTGAGCAGTAAAACAACTCCACAGCAATCATCTCTGGACTTCTTTGCAGTACTCTGCCCACTTGATAGTGTTGTGCTCATTATATAGGCAAAGAAAAGCAGACTCGGGGAAATCATGGCTGGCTCAATTCCATGCAGCTGGTAGCTTGCAGTGCTGGAACGCACATAAGGACATAAGGTCTTTCAGATTCCAGTGTCTTCCATGTGGCTTTCACTGTACTATCCTGCTTAGCACTGTGCCGAGAGCTTTTTTTTTTTTTTTTTTTTTAAAGTGCTGGGAGACTGTGTTCTCTGAAATCAGCCTGCCCAGTTTTTGACTCTAGGCTCTGCTACCTATTAACTGTGTGAACCTAGACAAGCAGCCTAACCTCTCAGTGCCTCAGTTTCTCACTACAAAACACACAATACTTATTTGTAGGGTTGTTGTAGTTATTACATGAGATTGTGTTATTAAAGTATTTAAAATAGTGCCTGGCACATAAGATGCAGAGTATTATCATCATATGCAATAAAGTGGTAAATTAGAAAATAACATTTTATAACTTACTACAAAAGAAAAGCAAAGAGTGTGAGGAAGGAGAAGCCGCTGACTCTTTGGCCCTAAGGATCTAGCAAGCTGTGTTGTCTCTATTGTGTTGAAGGCAGAAGGCAGCCCCCTTGCTCCAACAGTCAAGAACACCGCAATGCAAACATTTTTTCCCCTTCCTGGAAGCACATAGAGCCACTCATGACCAGGATGTCACAGAAAGAAGTGGTGGTCATTTTCACAGTGTGCTATTGACAGAGCAAGATTTTGAGCTGAAATGCTTTAGTCATTCTGAACTCCATCCCAGTTTTGCTTAAACTCAACTTATTTTTACATGCAGGTGACACTGCGTGGAGGCAAAGGCATTCACTCTTTTTAAAGGTACATTCTAAAAATCTAAAGGTGACATTTCTAAACCATCGCTATTTCTCCCAGGGTGGCTGGAAATAAATACATTCACAATCTGCTTTTTTAAAAGTACATTTGGGCCACAAGGAAGGAATCAAGCTGTTGTGTGCATTTTAACTTCTTTAGATGAATTTAAATTGTCATCCAGCCTTGCAGCCTGAGAAATTTAAGACTGCATTGTGTGAATTCAAGCTTAAATGGTAACATGAAGTTAGATGTGAAAGTCTTCCTATTCCCAGAACCTAGCAACATGAACAAAGAATCGGTTAAAATGCAAAAGAGAGAAAAGGAGAGGCAAGGCAAGGTGAGGAGAGGCAGCAAAAAGTACAGCAGAAAATTTTAAATTGACTGGTTTTCAATAATTGTTGGCCGGTGGTCTACAATTACACAACTCTTCAAAAGTCAGTGTGGTGAATCTCCACATGATTTTTCACTTTGGAGAGAAGCAAAGAGTGTTCAGAAAGATCTCAGGATGAGCACTGGATGGGAGAGAAGTGAAAGGAAAGGGAGTGGTTGTAGACTTTTACACCCTCTTCACCCTATAGGAAAAACAACCATAACAACAACACACACACACACAAAACAAAAAGACAGGGATTTCATGCTGGTGACTCCCAAAAGGAGAAAACCAGAGAATGAAATGGAAGGAAGGGTCTAATTATCTTGAGCAAGAAATAGAAATTTAGGCAACTAGAGTGTAAATGAGACAAATGCATACATAGAAACACCTAAGAAGCCACTGTGAGCTCTTAACACAGAGGCCCAAATTATCTTCCATTTAATCCACTTTTGCTTCCCAAGATGGACAATGGCTGTGGAAATGAGATAGCCCAAATAGTTAGTTGGAGGCTGTTGGTGCAGGGTTCCTATCCTGAAAGTATGACACACCCCAGAGAAGATCTGAGGGCCAATTGGAATATTAGGGACAGATGGACTCCAGGAGTCTAAGATGTGCTCCTTGACTTCACGGTATTCAGGAGAACTACAGAGGAGAGGACAGAGTCTGGTACTGCCATCACTTATATAGCCCACCCAGGCTCCCCAACTCTGGAATGCAAGCCCTTAACCTATGGTTACCATATTGCCTCGTAGGAGGGGTAAAGTGGGTCTGTGCATCATGAGAAGGAAGTCAAGGAGAATTCATTCACACCAGGTCAGTGCAAACAAAAGTTCTGGACAGAGTCAGCCACTCTTGACATCATGATTCTTATACAAATACAATGTCACAATTGATACATAAAGAAGGAAAAAGGAAAGGGTAGGAGTATGGGAGTGCAGGCAAGAGGAAGGGGGGAAAGAAAGAAGGAAGGGAGGGAGGAAGCAAGGATGCAAGGAAGGAAGGAAATTAGCAGGCAAAAGGAAAATGAAGCATCTATTAGGGGAAAAAATATATGGAAATAAAAACTCACTCACTGGGGGGCGGATGTGGCTCAAATGGTTGGGCGTCCGTCTGCCATATGGAGGGACCTGGGTTCGATCCCTGGGACCTCCTGATAAAATAAAAATATATATATAGAAGGTGCCTGGGCTGCCAGGCTCTGTGTGCCGGTGAGCCGCCAGGCCCCGGGAGCCATGCAGCAAGATGATGACGTAAAAGGAGAGAGACAAGACGAGATGCTCCGAAAGCTCCAAAAACCAGGAGCCAAGGTGGCGCAGATGGCAGAACACCTCTCTCCTACATCGGAGGTCTTCAGGATCGAATCCTGGTGAAGACTGGAGGAGGATGAGAAGAGATGAAACAGACACAGAGAACTGCTCAGCGAATGGACACAAAAAACAGCAAATGGGGAAGGGGGGTTTTAAAATGGATCAAGTAAATAAATAAATCTTTAAAAATAAATTATAAAAAAAAAAACTCACTCACTAATATGTTCCTCTATACAGAAGAATATATACTTAGTGAGTTTATTTTAAAGACCTCAAGTATGGGGTAATAAAATAAAAGTAGATAAACTAGATTGTGGAGGTTAGAAAACAAGCTATAAATATTATCAATATATTCAGTAATATATTTTAAAGAGAAATTTGGCAGAAAAGAAAAAAGACAACTGTTTAAAATTAAATTGCTAATATAGAAAAAAAAGGTTAAAGTAATCACCATGAATGTAGAGAAAGAAACCAGTTGACTAAAACAATTAGAGGAATGGTAATGTAAATGGAGAACAAAATAATAATCCAACACTAGGATGACTAATGTCTTTGTAGTAAGAATCCCCATAATAGAAGCAAAATGATATTCAATGTTATAATTCAGTGACATTTTCCAGAAAGAAAGGAAGGACTGCTTGTTCAGATCACAAAAACAGCACACTTGGTCCTAGGAAATTTGACAGGAAATGACAAACACCTCAGTGTCATATCTGATGTCAGCAGGCACAGCAAGTCACTTAAAAGGAGGAAGATCAAGAGGTCTCCAGGCAACATCTGATGCCAGAAAAATGAAGAAGCAGAAACAAAGATGTGAAGGAAAGAAAGCAGAGCCCAAGTAGAGCCTGCCTGACAACTTGTCTTTCAAGGGCAATGGAGCTGATAGACCTTCCCAAACACAAGAGAACTCAGGAAGGAGGACACCCACAAATACTTCAGGAAAAATAACCAGGTATCAGCAGAATTTAGCCAAGAAGAGTTTAAACTGGAAACCTGGAAAAATATTCTGGTCTGGGGCATTAAATACATAGAAAAAAAGACACAATATAGGAAACATTGTTCAAAATGTAACAGTTATAAATCGCAACATTGTGTTAAAAGATATTTAAGGTATGCTTACCTGGCAGGGGAGATACCATGATTACAAAGGTGGTTTTCCCAGGATGAGGCTTATCCGTTGCACTCCGGATGTGCTGACCCCTGCGATTTCCCCAAATGTGGGAAACTCGACTGCATAATTTGTGATAGTGGAGGACTGCGTTTGCGCTCTCCCCTGAAAAAAAAAAAAAAAAGAAAAAGTCATTTAAGGTAAAATGATGACTACCACATAAATAAAATGAACATGTCAACATTTTTATTTAACTTATTAATTAATGAGAGAATCTGTAAGATGTTATAGAAGTTCAAAGGAAGAAATACACATGTAAATGGAATTAAAATTACAGATGGATAGCAAACAGGTCTACCCATAGGGCAATAATAAATTGTATTCCACTGCATATGATTAATTTTTATTGCTAAGAACAAAAGTTATTTGTATTATTATTGGTTTTCTATAACTCACAGAGTTGTTAAAGACCTCAGAGATAACTCAGATGGATGAGCCACACAGGTTATCCACTAGTATTTTTTTTTTTTTTTTTTTGCCCATTTCAAAGTCTTTCACAACTTTTCCTGACAATTGTAAAACTTATAAAGGAAGAAACAAAAAAAAGTAGGAGGGATTTTACATGTGCTTTTTTTAAAATTTTATCAGGAAGACAGTTGATAACTTCTAAAGTATAAACCACAAGGAAAATATGTTTAAGTTTATTTCTTAAAGTTACTACAAGAGCCCCCAGAAAAACAAGATTATGAATATAACTAACCCAAATTGGGAGGATTTGATAAAGGATATGTGTGAGAATGTGTTGTCTAATGCCCTCAATTGGGGCAATGCGGGGGCGGGGGGGGTTGAGGTGATATAGAAGAAGGGAACTGGACTTGAGGTTTATGGTTTGAAGGAAGAGAAAATAAGTTTTAAAAATAACTTTTTACCGCCAAGATGAGGCTTAGGAATAAAAAGCATTGTAACTTAAATTTATCATTTAAGACAGCATAAGTAACTTTTTAATACATGTCAAGCCTTGGGCAGTTAGAGATTTTATAAGGGAGATGAAATAAATCCAGTTCCCAAGAACCCTGGCAGAATGAGGCACCAAGAGTCAGGCCAATAAAAGTTTTATTTTGTCTTGAGTTTACTGGTAGGAATATTATCTTGAAACTACCTCTCAAGGGTATTGTTACAAAATGTCACTTATGGTTAAAGTGATAGATACAAAGAGTTATATTTGACAAAAGCATGAAACTCTGGCATTTATCTGCCCAGCAATGGTGACTTTCACTCTGTAATTTAATATATTGTAGACACATTATTTGTGTGTAATAACGGTTCATATTTTTCTCATTTTGTATTGTGTAAATTGTACATCTCAAAGTATAAAATACTGCTTATCTTGCTCATAAACAAAATAAAGGAACAGACAAATTAATGAGATGCAGAAATGCATTCAATGCTAACATATTAAAAGGAACTTAATTATATTAATAACTAACAAAGCAGATTTCGGAATCAGGGATAATGAGATCATTACATAATGAAAAGGGGACAATTCTCCAATTCTAACAATCCTTAATGTGTATGCATCTAACAACAGTGTCCAAATTCATAAGGCAAAAATTGATAGAACTACAAGAAGAAATAGAAGAACCAACTATAATATTTGGACACAGCAACATGTCTCTATCACTAATTGACAGGTCCAGCAGGCAGGAAGTCAGTCAGAATATAAGTTAAACTGAACTGCACCATGAATCGATCAGATCCAATTGACATTTATAGAGTACTTCATCCAACAGAGAAGAACACACATCTACCAATATAGACCACATTATGAGCCATATGGCACACTTTAAGAAATTTTAAAGAATAGAAATCATACCCAATATGCTCTCAAACCATAATGAAATTAAACTAGGAATCAATAACAGAAAGATAGCCAGAAAATCCCAAAATATTAGGTAATTAAACAACAAACTTCTAAATATTGCCTCTGTCAAATAAGTCTCAAGAGAAATTTAAAAATGATTTTAATTAATTGAGAATGAAAATACAATTTTCAGAATTTGTGAGGAGGGACCAAAGCAGTACTTAGAGGGTAACTTATAGAATTGAATGCACTTATTAGAAAATAAGAAAGATATAAAATCAATAGTTGAAGACTTCACCTCAGGCAACTAGAGAAAGAAGAGCAAAATAAACCTAAAGCAATAATAAGAATAGAAATAATAAATACTAGAACACAAATCAGTGAAATTAAAAACAGGACAAGAATAGAGAAAAATCAATGAACCCCCAAACTGATTATTTGAAAAGATCAATGAAATTGATAAACCTTTAGCCAAGCTAATGAGAAAGAGAGAGTGAGAGAGAGAGAGAGAGAGGAGAGAGAAAGAGAGAGAGAGGGAGGGAGGGAGAGAGGAGAGAAGACACAAATTACTAATATGAGAAATAGAAAGGCACTATAACTGCTGATAGCATGGACATTAAAAGGATAATAGAGAATATCATGAATAATTCTATGCTGACAAATTTGAAGATTTAGATGAACTGGACCAATTCCTTGAAAGATACAAACTATCAAAATTCACAGAAGTAGAAACAGAATATGTGGATAAGACTGTATCTATTTAAAAAATTAAGTCAATAATTGATAACTTTCTAAGAAAAAAATTCCTAGTCTCAGATAGTTTCACTAGTGAATTCTACCAAACATTCAAAGAAGAAATGATATTAATTATCTACAATTTCTTCCAGAAAATAGAAACAGAGGGACTGCTTCCTGACTCATTCTATGCATTAACCCAACACCAACAACAGATAAAGATCAAAGTACAGCCAATATCTCTCATAAACATAGATGCAAAAATCCTTAGCAAAATATCAGCAAACTGAATCCAATGATGTATAAAAAGAATTATATACCATAACCAAGTCCAATTTACCCCAAATAGATAAGCCTAGTTTAACATTCAAAAATCAATCAATCAATCAAAATAATCCATTGTAAGAACAGACTAAGCATGAAAAATCATAGGATCATATCAATAAATGCAGAAAATGTGTTTTAACATTGTAAGTCAAGATAAGTACATAGAAGTGAATGAAGCATGGATTTTACTTAGTTTGCAAAACTAAGCAACATAACCAGTTTTGCAGCTCACTAGATGAAACTTGCATTTTTAACATTGTTTGTAAGTGAAGATAAGTACATAAAATTGAACAGCCAGTCATGATAAAAAAAGAAAAACTCTCAGCAAACTAGGAATGAACTTCCTTAACTTGATGAAGGACATCCACAAAAATTTATAGCTAACATCAAGATTAATGGTGAGAAACTAGATGCTTTTCACCTAAGATCAGGAACAAGGCAAGAATGTCCTTTCTTACCATCCTATTCAACATTGTAATGGAAGGCCTAGCTAATACCATAAGACAAGAAAAAGAAATAAAAGTATATAGATTGGAAAGAAGAAATAAAACAGTCTCTGCTCACAAGAAAAGTTAAAAGTTCAGAGAAAAGGAAAATGATATGTCAGAAACTCAGATGTATGTAAAGAAATGAAGATTGTCAGAGATGGACTAAGTGAAAATGAAAGTAAAATACTTTATTTTTATCATTCATGATTGTCTATGTAGAAAATTCCAAAGAATTGACAAAAAAGAACTCCTAAAACTAATAAGTGATTATAGCAAGGTTGCAGGATACAAGGGTAATATACAAAATTCAATTGCTTCCATCTATACCAGTAATGAACAATTGAAATTTGAAATTAAAAGCATAATACCATTTACAATAGGACCAAAATGAAATTATATACTTAGGTATAAATCTTACAAAATATGTACAAAGTCTCTTATGAGGAAAACTAAAATTCTGATGAAGTAAATCATAAGAGATCTAGATAAATGGGGAGATTTTTCTTTGTTCATGAATAGGAAGAATCAATATTATTAAGATGTTAGTTCTCCCCAATTTGATCTAGAGATTCAATGCAATCCCAATCAAAATCCCAGCAAATCTAATTAGTGGATATTGAAAAACTGATTCTAAAGTTTTTAAAGAAAGGGAAAAGACTCAGAATAGCCAACACAATATTGAAGACTAACAACAAAGTCAGCAGACTTATACTACCTAACTTCAAGATTTACTATAAAGGTACAGTAAACGAGACAGCATTCTATTGGCAAAAGAAAGGACAAATATATCAATAGAACAGAATAGAGAGCCCAGGACTAGCCCCACACAAATATAATCAACCAATCTTTTTTTTTTAACAAATCAATTTTATTGATACATATTAATAAAACATACAATTCATCCAAAGTGTACAATCAAAGGTATTTGGTATAATCACATAGTTGTGCATTCATCACCCCACTTATGATTAGAGTATTTTCATTATTTCAATAATAATAAACATAAACAGATAAGAAAATTTTCACCCCTCGATCCCTCTATGCTTTCCCTGCTGTACATAACTACTATTTCTGGCTGTTCTTGCACAATTATTTTTTATTAATCAGTTTTATTGAGATATATTCATATACCATATGATCTATCCAAAGTGTATAATCAGTGGTTTTTCGTATAATCACAACGTTGTGCATTCATCACCACAAAAAATTTTCGAGCAATTTCATTACTCCAAAAAGAAAATCTCCACACCCCTTAGCAGTCCCTCCCAGCCCTACATATACACTAATATAACTTCATCTTTATAAATTGAATTATATTTACATTTTATATAAATGGAATCATACAATATGTAGTACTTCGTGTCTGATTTCTTTCACTTAGCATAATGGTTTTCTTTGTCTGATATTAACATCTTGTACTGTTAAAATACATTTGTTGAATTTCAAAGAAAAATAATCTTATGTATGCAATTTTACCTATATTAATATTTCACATGTGGTTTTATTATGTTATGCAGTTCCATGTTACATTTTTTTAGCTTTCGTTTTAGTAATATATATGACATTGTACTGCTAATTACAGACATTACATTGGGCTTTCACCTTTTCTATTCATTTCCAAAGATTAACACACATCCTTTTCACCAATTCTTGCACAAGTTAACCCTCAGCTTTCCATTCTCTAACCTCTTTCTATTTTCTGGTGACCCATATTCAAGCTGTTAACTCCTTGAGATTACACAGTTTATTTAGTCCATAATAGCACAATCATACAGTATTTGTCCTTTTGTGTCTGGCTTGCCTCACTCAACATAATGTCCTCCAGGTTCTTGTCATATGACCTACAACTTCATTTTTTCTTACCACTGCATTAACATCCTATCGTGTGTATACACAACACTTTGTTTATCCATTCAACAGTTGATGGACACCTGGGTTGTTTCCATCTTTTGGCAATTGTGAATAATGCCACTATGAACATTGGTGTGCAGATGTCTGTTTGTGTCACTGCTCCTAATTCTTCTGAGTAGATACCTAGTAGTGGTATTGCCAAGTTACATGGCAAGTCTATATTCAACTTCTTTAGGAACTGCCAAACAGTCCTCCACAGTGGCTGTACCATTCTACATTCCCAGCAACAGTGGATAACTATTCCTATCTCTCTACATCCTCTCTAACAATTGTAGTTTTCTGTCTTTTTAATAGTGGCCATTCTAAAAGGTGTGAAATGATATCTCATTGTAATTTTGATTTGCATTTCCTTAATGCTAGTGATGTTGAACATTTTTTCATGTTTTTTTTTTTTTTGTCATTTGCATTTTTTCTTTGGAAAAAAAGTCAATTTAAGTCTTTTGACCATTTTTTAATCAGGTCATTTGTCTTTTTATTATTGAGTTGTAGCATCTCCCTATATATCATGGATATTAAACACTTATTGGATATGTGATTTCCAAATATTTTCTCCTATTGAGTTGGCTGTCCTTCACCCTTTTGAGAAAGCTCTTTGAGGTGCAAAAGAGTTTAATTTTGAGGAGGTCCTATTTATCCATTTTTTCATTTGTTGCTCGTTCTTTGGTCATAAGTTCCAAGAAACCACCACCTACCACAAGGTCTTTAAGATGGTTCCCTACAATTTCTTCTAGTAGTTCTATGGTCCTGGCTTTTACATTTAGGTCTATGATCCATTTTGAATTGATTCTTATATAGGGAGTGAAATAGGAGTCCTCTTTCATTCTTTGGTTATGGATATCCGGTTCTCCCAGCACCATTTGTTGAAGAGACTGTCATCACATTATCATGGCTTTGGTAGGTCTGCTGAAAATCAGTTGGCCATAGAGGTAAAGGTTTCTTTCTGGATTCTCAATTCTATTCCACTGATCAATGTGTACAGCATTATGCCAATACCATCCATGCTTTTTTGACCACTGTAGCTTTGTAATATGTTTCAAGGTCAGCTAGTGAAATTCCTCCCACATCACTCTTATTTTTTGGAATGCTTTGGCTATTCAGGTGCATTTTTCCTTCCAAATGAATTTGGTAATTGCCTTTTCTATTTCTGTAAAGTAGGCTGTTGGAATTTTGATTGGTATTGCATTGAATCTATAAATCAATTTGGGTAGGATTAACATCATCATGATATTTAGTTTTCCAGTCCATGAGCATGGAATGTCTTTCCATTTGTTTAGGTTTTTGTTTATTTCTTTTAGAAATGTTTTGTAGTTTTTGCAATAGGTCCTGTACTTCTTTGGTCAAATCAATTCCTAGGTATTAGAGTCTTTTTTGTTGCTATTGTAAATAGAATTTTTCCCTGATTTCCTCCTGAGATTGTTCAATACTAGTGTCCAGAAACATTACTGATTTTTGTGTGTTGATCTTGTATCCTGCCACTTTTCTGAACTCATTTATTAGCTCGAGTAGATTTGTCGTAGACATTTCAGAATTTTCTAAATATAGGATCATGCCATCCACATACAGTGAGAGTTTTACTTCTTCTTTTTCCTATTGAATGCCCTTTTTTAATTGTCTAATTGTGTTAGCTAGAACCTCTAGCACAATGTTGAATAACAATGGTTACAGTGGCATTCTTGTCTTGATCCGGATCTTAGAAGGAAAACCTTTAAACTTTTCCCATTGAATACACTGTTAGCTGTGGGTTTTTCGTATATCCCTTTTACCATATTGAGGAATTTTCCTTCTATTCCTATCTTTTGAAATATTTTATCAAAAAAGGATGCTGGATTTTGTCGAATGGACTTTCTGCATCAATCAAGATGATCAGGTGGTTTTTTCCCTGCAATTTGTTAATGTGGTATATAATATTAATTGATTTCCTTATGTTGAATCAGACTTGCAAACCAGTAATAAATCCTCCTTGGTCATGATATGTATGTCTTTTGATATGCTGCTGGGTTCTATTTGCAAGTTTTTTGTCTAGAATTTTTTAATCTATGTTCATTAGAGAGATTGGCCTGTAATTTTCTTTTCTTGTAGTGTCTTTATCTGGCTTTGGTATTAGATGATGTTGGCTTCATAAAATGTGTTGGGTAATTTTCCCTCCTTTTCAATTTTTTGGAAGAGTTTAAACAGGATTGTTGTTAATTCTTCTCAAAATGCTTAGTAGAATTCACCTGAGAAGCCATCCAGTCCTGGGCTTTGCTTCATTGGGAGATTTTTGATGACCTATTTCAATCTCTTTAAATGTGATTGATGTGTTAAGTTCTTGTATTTCTTGCAGCGTCAGGGTAGGTTGTTTGTACATTTCTAGGAATTGGTCTATTTCATCTAACCTAGTTTGTTGGCATACAGTTTCTCATAATATCCTCTTATTATCCTTTTTATTTCTGGGGTCAGTTGTAACTTCACCTCTTTCATTTCTGATTTTATTTACTGTGTTTGCATCTTCTCTCTTTTTTTCTTTGTTAGTCTAGGTTAATGTTTATCAATTTTATTGATCTTCTCAAAGAACCAGCTTTTGGTTTTGTTGATTTTCTCTATCATTTTTTTTTGTTGTTGTTCTAAATTTCATTTATTTCTGCTGTAATATTTATGATTTCTTTCCTTCTGCTTGCTTTGAGAATGGTTTGCTGTTCTTTTTCTAGTTTCTCCAGTTGTTCAGTTAGATCTTTGATTTTAGCTCTTTCTTCTTTTTTAATATAGGCATTTAGGGCTATAAATTTCCTCTCAGTACTGCCTTCACTGTACTCCATAAGTTTTGGTAAGTTGTGTTCTCTTTTTCATTCATCTCAATATATTGACTAATTTCACTTAAAATTTCTTCTTGACCCACTGATTATTTAGGAGTGTATTGTTTAGTCTCTACACATTTGCAAATTTACCTCTTTCCTGTCTACTATTGATTTCCACTTAATTCCATTGTGATCTGACAAGGTGCTTTGTATAATTTCAATCTTTTTATTTTTCTTGAGACTTGCATTGTGACCTAACATGTGGTCTATCCTGGAAAAAGATCCATGAGGATTTGAGAAGAATGTAGAACCTACTGGGTTTAGGTGCAACGTTCTGTATATGTCTGTTAGGTATAACCCATTAATCATATTGTTCAAGTTCTCTGTTTCCCTCTTGATCTTCTGCTTAGTTGTTTTATCTAATGCTGTGAGTGCTGTACTGAAGTCCTCTGCTA
>JAQZBX010005958.1:40715-54909 GCA_029593785.1 Cabassous unicinctus
AAAAAAAAAAAAAAAAAAAAAAGGATCTGACACAGACCTTGACTCTTTCACAAAAATACCTAGAAATACCCCACTCTCACACTAGTCTAGACTCAGCCTCCAGAAATTTATCAAAATTACCATTTACTTGTTCTTACCAATTTATGACTCGAGCGGCTTTGACTCCAGGTAAGCAGATCTTGTTTTCTGTACCTCCATTGATGTATTGAATCTCTTGACTTCAGCGTGGTGGTTTGCCCTTTGACTTAATTTCTCTTATGCGTCCAAGCGACACTATTGATTTTCAGTTGTTTTTTTCCTTCAAATTTTAAGAACAGGAATGATGCATTCTAAGCTCTTCCAATGTTGGAGCTGAAACCAGCAACAAATTTGTCAAATTTTTCAATCCATTGTAGTCAATTATTCTTTTTATTGCTCAAGATGTGCTGTATTTATCCAATAAGAACCTGATCATATTACCAACTATATCTTGTTTTGTTGGTTCCATTTTTCTTTAATAGCTTCCTTACTTTGGGGCAGGATAAGATATTCCAGGTTTATTTTGAACATTTTTTGCTTAAACACTAAACGGGAAATTTCACACATTTGTACATGCCTGCCTATTTCTCCGAGAATCCTGGTTCCTTTTAATGAGAAATGTGCACTCTTTACTACTGGGTTGCCTTTGCTTTTCACATATTTCAGTGGACCATTCTGGGAAATATGCATTATAAATAAAAAATTAGAAAAAAAAAGGAATTCACTATGGAATTTCTAGTTCAAATTTAAGATTATGAATTTTTTTCATAAGTATAAAATTTTTAAAAAATTGTTTGCTTTGAGAACCACTTCATGTCAGAGAGGCCAGGTAAAGGCTTGAGCCTTTCCATTTATATACCAGTTTTCAGAATGATTGGGTTGTTCTCTAGCATGTTTGAAAGGTGAACAGGGAGTTTGTTTTTGGTATTACTCTGAATTCATGATATAACATGTTTGATGTGTTCCAATTAATTGCAGATGCCATTCTTGGTCAATGCTCAAGTCATCCAGTTGTGACTAGTGGAAGCCCTTCAGGCTGAGTTCTGAGTATATTTGTCATGACCCCAGTAATCTTTTATTAATTTCTGATAAAATATTTTGTTCCAAGCTCTTACATCTTCAAGCACAGTCCTGGAATCTGGCTTTTCTTCAAAGAACCCTAGTTGAGTTTAGTGGGAAGTGGTCACAGATTTAAGGACCACAGTTCAGACACTAGTCATATTCATTGCTCCTGGATTTTATTTGCTTTTAGAGCTTTTCAGTGGAGAGAACGAGGGAAAAAATATATATATGTGTGTGTGTGTGTATGTGTTCTTTAAAAGGGCAAAACAAACCCCGAATTCATTTTCTGATGTACCTAATTTAAATTTTAAATCACAGGATTTCTACTTCTTTGATTTTTCTACTTGAATCTCTTACCTTCTATGCTGAATATAATGGTTGCTAACACGAGTATGATTATATAGTAGATTGATCTGATTATATCAACTCTTGATCAAGAAAAAAAACAGATACATTTTTTAAAATTAAAAGAGTTTAAAAATTTTACTAATGTTTTATTGGAAAAAATTTAGCCCATGAAGAAAGAACCAAAAAATGTATGATTTAATGTATAATTTACCTATATAAGGAAGTACTGCTTTTGCACTTAAAACAATGCAGGTATCTTTTCATATCAGTAAATATGTATCCACTTCTTTCTTTTAAATTACTGCATAATATTCCATTGCATGCTATGCATAATTTATTTAACAAGTAAAATAAGATCACTAACATTGCTTTCTCAATGTTTTGGTTTCAGACTAGAAATTAAAAATGTCTGTTCAAGTCAAAATCTAGGAGGAAAACTCAGGGTTGTATTGGGTGTGACTGGAACACAGTTCTCATACAATGTCATCAGCTAACACAAGTGGCCCAATATCCACAAAACTGCAGCCCTGGACAGCATCTTGTTGCTAGGTCTTTGCTGCCTGAAACACTACATTTTTGTAATGTTTACTTCCTTCCTTTGGTTAAAATAAAAAATCCGTCCTTGCTGGGCTGGAATAGAGTTATACTAAATCCACGTTTACATGTAATAGTAGAAACAAAGTCACTACAGATTCGCAAGGCTTGGATAGTTTATAGGGAGGGTAACGGCTTTGGCTAAGTGATCATTCCTAACACATCTGGCATTTGTTTCTGCTGTCACTCCAAAACTTAGGGCATTTTATATGTAAGAAAACCCTGTGGTCATGATTCTGCAAAAGGAAACCTCCAACACATTGTTTTAAATGAATGTATCAATGTTTATATCTTTAGGTATAGAAAAATTGGAAAAAAAAAAACAATAACAAAACTGAAGGCTGAGCATACTTAACATGCCACTCAGTGAGTTCTGTGTTTCCTTAGAATCTTTTGAGTCTATTATTACTGACCAGTCCATTTGCTGTTCTGATGACCTGAAACAGGATTTGTCAAGGCACATCATCTTACCCAGATAGCTTTTCTTTAGGTATATCAACTGTTTCAGGTTTTCTTAAAGAAGATCACAGGATATGTCTGAATTATGCAAAATGAGGTTGGCATCCTCCGGCTTGAGTTCCATACTCACTCAAGGCCTAAGGGCACATGGGACCATCTTTCCCCATTTTTCCACTTTGACATAATGATAATGATGAAAGAGATGGCTCTTTCGGCACTTAGCCTACTGCTCCCAACATCCTCCCCATTGGAACAAAGCCCCCCTTTTTATATAGCAAATATGTGGCAGCACCCCTTTATTGTGCTGAAATGAAATTTTCACACACTCACATAATTGCAAAAAAAATTTCAATTAAATATCAAAAGGGTATGAGGTTGAACTTTATGATTTTGCTACTGTTTGACATTGTTTAACCAATAAAATGTCAAATTCATGTGATCAATCTAATCATAGTAGGCATAGTAGTGTCAATTATGATTAAACAATGTGTGTTTCATTAGGCAAAATGCTCAGCTACAGCTGCCTTGGAGGACATTGTGAAGGGCACAAATGGCTGCCCTCACTTATAGAGGAATAAGTTTGGGTTTAAGAGAAGTAACACACTGAAGAGGCCAGTATAATAAGAGACACAGGGTAATGAAATGCAGAGGAAAAAAGAGAAGTTAAAATAAAGTCTAATGTTAGCAGAAGTAATTACAGATCAGACAATATAATAAGAGTGAGAGGGAAATAGTCTTAACTAAAGGGGGAATAAGTCAGGGCAAATTACACTCTGGTGAAATAGAAAGAAAATGAGGAGGCATGAAGTTCTTACACATGAGTTTAGCCTTGTTTATAGATGCAGTCTCAAAAGAATTCCCGTTTTTGTCATGTGGGGTTCAGATGATCACAGAAAACTACCACCCCCAACTTCCACATGTAAAAGCTCTATTCAGTCTCTAGCATTTATTAAGATCTTGGGGACCACACCCTCAATTAGTGACAGGATAAAGATAAAAGGTAACCGAGAGGATATGAAGAGATTGTGTGGTAGGTCTGTGAGGCCAGTATCAGGGAAAGATGGACAACCCCTAAATCAATTCAATGCGTACTATTGACAGCATAGGCTTCCTATCACTGTGCTATAGATGATGATGATGGTTATTAGATAGATAGATAGATAGATAGATAGATAGATACAAAAAATGCAAAATACCTTTAAAGCAAGCCACATGAAAGGAATTCACAAAAATTCTTGTGATTCGTGTGTCTCCAGTAACTTGGTAATATTTGTTTGGCTCTCAGACTATGAAAAGGAGCCTCAAATCTCCTTGTAGATGTTGCATTTTTTTCCACTGCCTTTGCAAGAACCACTCTCCTGCCCTGAAGCCATCTTTAGCAAAATATGGAGCTGCAAATGGAGTTTAATAAGTAATTTGGTTTCTTTCCCAAACAGTGGGTATGAAAATCTTAAATACAAAAATCTCTTCTAAGTATACCAATTTTGTCCTCAAAGTCACTTTTTATTTTTAAGTAATTTAACTTCTGCAAATGGTTAACATCTTCTCTCTCCATTGTAATTAGATAATGACCCAGCCTGGTATTTTAAGTTGGTGGAGATCTTTAAATCAATTCTTTATGCATTTTAAAGATTTTTTAAAAAATTTTATTTATTTCACTCTCCTCTCCCCCATTGTATGCGATTGCTGTCTGCTCATCTTCTTTTTAGGAGGCACCAGGAACTGTATCCAGGACCTCCCATGTGGGAGGGAGCCACCTAATTGCTTGAGCCACCTCCACTCCCTGTCTTGTGTCTTTCATTGTGTTTCCTTGCTGTGTCTCTTGGTTGCGAATCTCACTGCGGCATCTTGTTGTGTCAACTCGCCACACCAGCCCATCGCGTCAGCTTGCTGTCTTGCTCAACTTCTTTAGGAGGTACCAGGAACTGAACCTGGGACCTCCCATGTGGTAGGCGGGTGCCCAACTGCTTGAGCCATATCCGTGTCCCTGCATTTTAAATAGTATCTACATGTGAGCAATACATTTCCAAATCAGAACCTCGGTCTAAGCATATCTTTATGTAATTATCTCATTGAGCGAGGCTATGTTTTCACTGAAAAATCCCATGATAATCCCTGTCACTATCATAAGATTGAGCTCAATTCCTTAGAGCTTAGGGAGGACCCATTTAACCTATAACATATGTGTGAAACTAAAATATTGTATAGTTTCTCAATATTTAGTTTCAATGTATGGTTTTTCAATAATTACATTTAAAAGTTATTCAGAAGCATCAAAAAGTGAACAAGATATATTTTAGCCTTCTTTCGGTGTGTGGGATAAGACATTCAAACACTTCTTCACTGTCATTACACAGTTTGTAAAATAAGTTCTTATTCAAGGGACCACCACTCTTCGTGTCATGAAGAGCACTGACAGCAAATGTTGACTCACGTGACCTTTCACGACAATTCATGTCACCTAGCGTTGTTGAGTGTGAGGCAAACCATTGCTGGAACACTGGTGCTGCTTCTGAAAAGTCATCCTGAAGTTTCCCCACCCGTCTAAGTATGGTTTCTATACTGCCTGTGACTTAATATTCCATTAAGAAATGGAATATTTTCATTCATTGAAAAGTTTCAGATATTGGCAATTCTTTATATCTGTTGTCAATTATTCTGAAAAGAGCCTGCCTCTGTGAGTTTTCATTCCTTACAAACTTAATGTATGCAAGCAGTAAAGCTTCTCTATCAGATGTTTATTCACTTTTAAATGAAAATTTACTTAGAAGTTCATTCTACCATCAATTTTCACATCTTTCCCCATCTCACAATTCTTCTCAAATATGATAACTGCTCAGAGAAAATTAAAAAATGATTTTTTCAGATTTCTTTACATCTTCATTTTTAATAATTACTTATATAGCTAATAAGATTATTCTTCACAAATATTATGTAGTTTACCATATCTTATCTAGATAATTTGTAGTTTCATCTAAGAAGCAATGAGCTCTTTTCCCTTATGATAAAAAAAAAAAGATTTTAGTATTTCAATTAGATGATTAGTCTTGGACTCAAATACTAGGAATGAAATTCTTGATGGCAGCATGATTTTCTAAAAGGATGACTCTCTCCACAGTAAAGTGCCAAGAAACCCAATATATACTCTTCTCTGGATTTGTATGACAGACCCATTTTTGGAAAGTTCAGTGCATATCGCAATTGTGCAAACACATTGTACTTATACATAAAATGGGGTTAAGCTCTAGACTCAGGTTTTTCAGCTCCATCAATTTCACTGGAACATTCCAAAGTCATTTTGGGCTACATGATTTTCTGGGCTATAGAAATGCTTATTCTAGACTTTGCAGGATTCTAGAAAAATCTAGAATTCTAGTCCTCATCTTCTAAATGCCCAACACTTTTCCAAAATCCCATTAAGAGGTTCCATTGTCTCTGATGGGAACCAGTGTTATCCTAAAATTCTCTTAGCAATACCAGAGATACATAATATTCCAATTTACAGAAAAGTAAAACAAGGTTTGAAATAGAAAAATGCCCTGTTATGGTTACTCAGCTAAAATTCTACTTTAGGACCAAATCCTTTCCACTGGGCCATGCTGGTGTCAATCTGTGCCTGCATGAAAAGGCATGTAAGTGAAAAAGAAGTAATAAATGAATGAATGATTCATAATTTGAATTTAGACATATTTTGCAATCCAATCTCCCTTACAGGGAAGGAAACTGAGGCACGTGCAGGCTATTTTAGTTTGTGAGATGAGAAAGGCATTTCCATACCTCACTGTGATTTCACATTTTGTGAACATAATGCTTTCTCTTGGATGGACTTAAAATCACTGGAAGCAAAGTCACTAGCCATCTTAAATTCATGAGTCTTTATTCCTTCCTTGTATTTTACAACCCAATGATGACTCCAGTAGTATTGCAGAATCATGATTTGGGGGGCTGTCAGGTTTGGAATGATTCTTTTAATGTGGTCTTTTAGTGCTCATAAGCTGCAACATTTCCTTCAAAGACAATTTCTACCCAAACAAAAACTTCATTGTTGTCATTAGCAAAATAATACATTGGAAACATAAATTAAATGAGTATGGATGGATAGATAGGGTAACTCAATACAAAATGCCTAATTAATTCTGCAAAGTGATAGAACTACTGACAATGAGGTTTCACAAGGAATATGAAGGTATGACATATTGCTGCATTTGAAATAAAATAATCCAGGTATGTCTTGGCTCCAAAGACTAAAACTTATACTACAATATTTTTTTAATGGACTGTGCTCAGTGTAGCACCCATCATGTGTGCTAATACTAATTAAGGTTATAAAAATTTGTTATTTATGTATGTAGTCCAGTATCCCTGCCTTAACCAAACTATGACTATAAAACAAAGTTATGCTCTTCTCTTATTAGTTCTTATTTTATCAAAGCAATCATGCACATAATTTTAAAAAACACTAATAAAATATAAATTGAATGGGAATGTTTTAACCTCTGTTTTCCTGAGGCATTAAGACAATAGATGCTACATTTTAAAGCAAGACCATCATGTAGGAGTTGCAGACTTGGTACAATAGGATCCACCTTTTTCTATCCTGAGCTAACTACTTCCACCTATGCAAGAGGCTGGAGAGACTAAGAAAAGAGATGGTGGAGAATGAGAAAGGAATTTTAGAATCAGGCTGGGATTTCCCCTCCCCCCACCCAAGACCTTCCAGTCTAATGATGCCTTGCAGTTGGTGTCTGACTGCAGCCTGGGAAATCTAAAGAATCAGAGAAGGTCTAGAGGGCTGCTTACTGATGAGCCGAGGAGAAATGGTTGCATTGGGGAAATTGTCAGAGCAAAGCGTGCAGGAGTGTTTCCCACAGACTAGGTGTTGTATGCTGGTGGAAGAGAGAGCCAGCTTGGGTCTTCTTTGATGAGCGCCAGCTGAAAGGGAAGGCAGATCTCAGCAGGGTGATAGTGCAGGAGGCCTAGGGATTGGGGAAGAACCTAATGAGCTATCGGAGTGCACATCACTCAAAAAAACTGCAGGTGAGAGCTCACCTAATTTTGGTTAGCAGCAATGTGGTGAATTAAACACTGACCACAGTCAATGCCGCATGAGCTGAAAATCATCAACTGGAACACTATTCAAATTCCTGACCCACAAAATCATGAGATCTGATAAAGTTGTGGTTCTTTTAAGTCATTGTTTTAGGTTTGTTAAAAACACTCAAAAACATCGTTATTGCAAGGTGGTGGGAATGTGGAGAGGCATGGGAAAACTACAATTGGTGTGACCTATAGACCGTGGTTAACAGCAATATTATAATATTCTTGCATCAATGCCAAAGATGTACTGTGTTGATAATGGAAGTGTATGGAAAAAGTGTGCCAAATGTATGCTATGGACCATGGTTGGTGGTAATGGTCTGATGAGATTATCTCATAATCTGTAATAAACATTCCACCACGGTGTGGTGTGTTGATCAAGGGATGTTGTATGGGAATTCTACATGTGTGTATGATTGTTTTGCAAGTTCACAACCTATGTAATAAATTATATTTTTTTAAAAATAGGGTGGGATGGGGGAAAAATACACCAAATGTGAGATAGAGACTATAGTTAATAGTAATATTTTGATGATGCTCTTGCATAGTTTGTAATAAATGTTTCACAACAATGCAAAGTGTTGGTGGAGGGAAGATGTGTGAGACCCCTGTATGATGTTATGTATGTTTATTTTGTAAGTTCACAATCTTTACTATACACTTATTGTTTATGCATGTTCATGTATGAATGATATACTTCAATAAAAATATATTTAAAAAAAAACACTCATAAGAGATGAAGTTAGTTTAAAACATCCATCAGGCACAAAGAGCCCTAGCTCAGATCATGACAGTGCCAGTTAAGTAAAATCTTCTGTGCATCCCATTATTATTCCTCAGCCCCAAAGAGAAGTAAAAGCACTAAATTAGTCCTGGAGAGAATGAACCTGATCTTTCTCCCAGAATTCAGATTTTCCCATTAGGAGCAGGCTTGAAATCAGCTGGAAGCCAGAAAAGTCTTCACTTTTAACTAAGTTCAATGTTTAATTCCAAGTTACTGACAAATTTAATTATTGATCAGAAGATTTTGTGGTACCCAAAATAAAGCAAATTTATGGGCCTGCTCAAGTGTTTATCAAAGGCAGGGGAAATACTAGTTCTGGAAAATAAATTGAAAAGGAAAAGATGCCTTATAATTACATTCCATAAGTTATTCTATTTCAACATATCAAAGACAAATCCTTTCATCTCTTAACTGGTTGTGTCTTTGTTCACTCATATTTATGACTTCTACATAATATGCTTCTTTCAGTTACTTCTTTATTACTCAATTTGAATATTCTGGATTTTATTTGTGTTTCTTGCAGAGGACACTAGGGACAGATTGGATGTCACCAATGAGTGGTTGATTTAAAACCTCATGAATATTCAGTGCCTCTTGTGGCTCATTTATTTGGTGCATCATGAACAGGTGCTGTCTCCTTGGCCTTGCCACTCCATTTACACACACAAACTCTGCTCTAAGTAGGTCTAAAATGCTGCACAGGTTACTAAGTCCCTCATCTATGTTGAGCAAGTGAACAAGTTCCATGCATCCAACTGGTTACCTGTCTCCTAAGTATGATTGGATATTTGCAAACAATACAATGAATGTACTCTTCAAGATTTCTTTGAAAACTGAATGTGTTCAGCAATAGGATGAGTCCTTTATGAATATGCCTTAAACGTGTAAATACATTTTCTTAAAAAAAGAATAGCCTACCTCTGAATTGTTTCAAGAAACAACCTGGTATCTTGCCTGAAATCAGAGTCCTGGACCTATGGACACCTATGTAATTGTGATTAACTGCCATTATTCCAAGTCTGGGGCTGAAGGAGACACCTAGGGCCAACCTGTAGAGAATGCATGAGAAACAACTGGGCACTGTTAAAATAAAAGGAAAAATCAATATCCCTTGACAGAACAGCTGGAAAATTAGCTATGGATTGTAAATCAGTTCATCAATACAAAGTTTAAGGGAAAGATGGGGGTTGGGGGAGAACCACAATCTCAAGATACATGAATTCGTAGGGTGTGAGAGGCCAGCTTCTTGTGAAATTCTGAGAGCCACACGTGGGCACTTCCTGTTTAAGATGACAGACAGATGGAGTGAGAGGTCAAAACCTACATCCAACTACACCTAAAATGAAAAATGGCAAATAAGAAAAAATAAAAGCAAATGCAACAATGGTGGTCTCACAAAGGAATGGGCTACCATCCAGTAACAACCACAGAAGTCCCAACCCTGAATTGTACATACTTTCTATAGAGGAGAGGTGAGAAGCAAAATTCTGGATGAGAAAAAAAAGTCATGATACCCAACTTGGAAAGAGGCCAAGGAAGTGTGGCTTGGGCTGGGTTGGGAATTCACTACAAAATGTCCACACAGGAGAAACTCCCCGACCATTGTCATTTTCCACCAAAGCCAGGAAAAGCTACTGGAGTTCCAGATGAGTAAAAGCAGAAAGACCACAAAAGCAGTGGTAATTATCTCCAAAATAAGTATCAGTTTAGTCAAAGGAGAAGCAAATAGGAAAATCATCTAAGTCAGCAGGAAATGGAAAAAGAGGAACCAAGAAAAGAACTGAGCAAAACCCCTCAATACCTTGTGGTCTCAATTTAGGGGCCCCGAGCCTGTCTCCACATGTCTTCACTTTTTTCTTCAAGTGGATCTAAATGGATGCTGAAGAGAAGGAGGAGGAAGGGTGGGGAAGCAAACGCAGTGGCCTCTCTCTGTCCAAAGTCAGAAAGAACTGACTAGAAAGCTACATTGTAGAGAACAGCAGCATTGAGCTATTTCTGTACCCCAATGGGCTGCAGGGAACTGGGTACAAGACACTAATTAGTAAGTGACGTCAATACACTGGGCAGGGCACAGGCCAACAGAGCTCAGGCCACCCCCATCTGTACCCTCATCTTGCAGAACATTTCAAAGGAGCCCAGTAAATCTCCAGAGACACTGCAGAGCTCAGAGGGGGACAGAACCAGTCTCAGAGAGAGTGGAGGAGGCATCAAGGAAATCCATCTACACTACGTCCAGACAAAAAGATGATCTGGACAAATCTTTCCATTTTCACCATGAGGGATATGGAAATTGATGGTTTGGAATTTAGGCAAACATAGCACAACGTAGCACAAGAACTGAGGGAAAAGCAGCTGTAGTACAGGGGCTTTTTCGGGACTTGGGAATTGTCCTGAGTGACATTGCAACGACAGATATAGGCCATTTTATATCATCATAACATGCAGAACTGTGTGGGAGAGAGTGTGGTCTACAATGTGAACTATGGTCCATGCTTAGTGGCAAAACCCCAGGATGTGTATATCCATTGCAGGTGATATGCCACACTAATGAAGAATGTTTATGTGGGAGGTTGTGGGAGGAGTGGGAGGTGGGGCATATGGGAATCCCTATATTTTTTGTGTACCATTTATGTAATCTAAGTATCTTTTAAAAAAAAAATTTATAATTTAAAAAAAAGAAGTAGAAAAGAGGAAGGAAGAGATGTAATATGAAAGTGCACATGTAAAGATCTATTCTATGGTTAAAATGGGAAATTTTGGATAGTATATATGTTATCACAATAAAAAGCTTGAAAATAGATAGATGGATGATAGCTAGATATAGATAATTGATAGATAGATAGATAGATAGATAGATAGATAGATAGATAGATAGATAGAAATGATGATAGATGATGAAAGGAAGGAAGGAAGGAAGGAAGGGTAAAGGGAGCAAAATGTTAAAAGCTGACGGATCAGGGTATCTGAGTGGGGAATATGTTGAAGTTCTCTGTATGTATTTTGGTTTATTTTTGAGTGTTCTACAAGTTTGAAATGGTTTCAATATCAAATGTTTAAAAAATCTATTCCCAAAGAAAAGGAGCAAGCAGCTTAGGTCAGTATTTTGAATCAACACATTACCAGTGCATGTTTGATAAATAAAGCAGCAAGAGATAAAATAACCTAGGTCTAAATCCAAATTACTCACAAATAGCAAAGGTAGGAGAACTTCCCCATGAATTCAGAAAGAACAAGCAAAGAGATGGAGGCAGTTAAAGAGGCGACAACCTCTGAGAAGAAGAGGAATATCAACTAGGAAGATAGTTGTCATCTATGAAGTAGGACCCTCTACAGAATGAACAGGAAGGGTATTTAAAGATATAATTGAAAAGTATTTTCCTAAACCTGAGGGAGAAGGGAGTCTACAGATCGAAAGGCAAAACATGATCCCCCAAAACAGGCATAAAATTGTCTACAAAGACACAAGGTCTAGCTCAGTTTTAAAAGATAACTATTTAAAAACAAAAACAACTATTCTTCAGACATCTGGAAGGACAAAACAAATAAGTGACAAGGGCAGGGACAAAACCACAGCCTGTCCTATGTTCCTCCTGAAGTGAAGAGAATAACATATCACATGTTACCACAGGCTGTGGGAAAGAACTGGGACCCAGGGGCTATCAAAGGCAGGCAAGCTATGATTTAGGTATAAAGTCATGAGGCGAACATTTCACACAAATGATAACTCAAGAATACATTATCACCAGGTGTTCTTTGAACAAAAAGCTAGAATCTGGACATTTAAGCGATAGAAGCAGCTGCAGTAGAAGGCGTGGTAGCAAACAGGAAGACCATTTAAATATAAAACCAGCACAAAATTCCTGTGAGCTGTTTTGTGCCAAAGGGTACATTTTGTGAACCTCAAGAAAGTAAAATTCAGTGTAAAACAAACAAGAATCAGAATAGGGAGGAAATAATGTCAGGGTCGCCATTTCCATATCTGACACTGCAGAGAGTGGGTAAGCCAAGAGAAAGAAGCCTGTGAGTATTACTTGAAGCTGTAAAGGGAACCACCAGAAGAACTAAAAATAAGAACAAAATCGAGAAAAATCTGGAGGTGGAGGAGGGAGAGAGAGGAAGTGGAAGAGTGGTAATTTTCTCTTAGTCATAACAGAGTCAACAGATGCTCTGAAAGATTGCTAAATTCAGGAATGGAGGGTTAAGTATAAAATGAAGAATTATAAAAAGAACCACTATAAAAGCCAAAAACACAAAAACGGAGTGTATGGCTTCCAAACTGCCTACAGACAGACCCACAGGCCCACATATTCACATATGACACAGCACTAAAAAAAGCAAAGATGAGCCATAGAGCAAAAGATAGAAAAAGAGGAAGCTTAAAATTAGAATAGCATATAGAGACCAAATATGTATTACATCAATACTGTAAAATAGGGTAGTCTAATCTATAAGAAGAAGAAAAAAGTTTATAAAGACATATTGAAGTGATGAATCCTTTATGAGTCTGACTAAGAAAATAAAACAAAGAAGTTTACAAAATTGGGAGCAATATAGGTGACCTTACCTCGAAAAAAGGGGGAGAGATGAAAAGAAGCATAAATCAATGCTATAGGTGACATTGTGCAAAAAATGTAAATGTTTCATGGAAAGAAGTGATTTTCTAGCAAAATGTAAAATACCAAAATGGACCCAAGGAGAAGACTAATTGCCATAAAAGAGAAAGAAAAGAGAACTGCCCTTAGTGAGGGCACCAAGCTTTCACGGCTCAACACCTGTATTTGGCTCACCTGTAAGGAATACATTCATGGACATAGTGACAGGAAAGGATAAAGGGCTTCTGGTTGATGTTATAAAGCTGGCATAACTGTAATTCTGGAATATCAAGATGGCATAGAAAAAATTATAAACACAGATGTAAAAAATTATAACCAAAATATTAGCACTGAAAACAGAAGGAAACTTCCTAAATATAATATTGACATATTTTAAACATTGAAAGTAAATAAAATCTGAAATAATGTGATAATGAAACCACTGACTTGTAAGCCCATTATACCCATTAGATTTCAACATTGTCTAAGCCATCTAATACAAGACAAATAATGATATTACTTATGCAAACGGTGTCCTTGAAGAAGTAAAACTATTTCTCCTTGCTGATCATATGAGAGTATCCCAGACAACCAAAACACTCCAGGGAAAAATTGGGAATTTAGTGACTGGCTAGACATTAAATACATTGTAACAAAAAATACAAGTTTTTTTTTTCTAATAACCAACTAGAAAAGGAAACGTATATAAACAGTACATTCGCAAGAACAAAAATCTTTAAAAGGTCTAATGATGCATTTAACAAGAATGCCACAAAGCCTATATTTATGAAACTATATACTTTTACACAGGACACAAAATAAGAAATGAGCAAGTGGAAAGCACAAAACGATTTGCTTTCACAAACATGTCAATTTCACAAAAATTAGTATGAAATGAAATGCCAAAATATAGTTTCTTGTTTCCAATAATGGTGGACTAACTTAACCAGACCAACTAAACCAATTCTAAAACCTGGATATAATTTTTTTTTTCAAATTTTCTCAAAAGTATTACAATCCCAAGAATTTAAGAAATTAAAGAGGAAAAAGTGAAAGGACATGAAATTCATAAAAACAGGGGTTCTAGCCTGCATAAGACATACAGTGGTTAACACAGATATCACTTTAAATATTTATATTGATACAGATATTGATATAAAGATGGCTATAGATAGATAGGATGGATGGATGGATGGATGGATGGACGGACAAATGTATAGACAAATAGATTAAATAGACA
>JAQZBX010005959.1:0-22759 GCA_029593785.1 Cabassous unicinctus
AATAAATAAATAAATAAAGCATACAATTCATCAAAAAAAAAAGACCCACCCTGGGTAATGCTCTACTGAAGTAACCTAATCAAAAGGTCCTACCTATAATGTATTACATATACTGGAATGGAATAACTTCAAGAATGTAATTTTCTGGGGTCTATCCAGCTTCAAACAGTCACAAGGGGGGTGATTTCCCCAATTCTCTCTGAGCTTTAAGAATCTTTTCTTCTTTATACAGATGAATTATCTTAGAGATCCCTCTATCCAGGCCCTGAAGGCCACTTGCAGGGTTTGGGCTGTGTTCAGTCCAGGATGATAGACACCAAAAGAACAAATACAAAAAAGACAAATTCACTGCTGGTTTTGTGGTACTTAAAATTCTGGTCATTTTCCCAATATGCCTGTTACTATTTACTTTTAAAATCCTCAAAAAGCTGTTCCATTCTCCAGGTTTCTTAACTGCATTTAGTGAGTGAGAAGGGTGGAGTGTGTTTACTCCATCTTACCTGAAACTGTAATTACAGATGTTTTCTTCTCTGCAAATAATGACAGAAACTAGCATCTTATTGTTTAAAGAAACTGCCTATCAAATTTTATCATTCCTACTATGCAAATGAAGCATCTCAGAACTCTCTAGGCATTGTCATTTTACAACTACTTAAGGGTCAGGATTGGGAATATAATGAGAAAAGAAAAGCAACAACTTTGCTGCATCACTAGATTATGTATATATTAAAGACTCAAATAATTGCTATTTCTGAAAAAACATTTTAATCTGTATGGGTTTATAAAGTTTCCAAATTTCTTGCTTTGTAATAATTGATACTATTCTATGCACTATAATAGAACTGACACTGTATATTTGCTATAAAATAAAATACATTTTATTAGTATCATTACAATACTAGTAATTAAATGAAGAAAACTGATTTATAAAATGTCAATTTTCTTCAATACTGTTGTTTGAAAAAAAAAAGAAATAAATATTGTAGAAAAATTTCCAGTGTGACTAAAAGAGGGTCTTCTGATTAAAACAAGGCCATTAAAATTCTATAGACTTTCTGTCCCTTAGTATCTAGATTTAAACATACATACACATACATACTCACAACCCCACTAAGAATTCTTAGGTACGAAGACATTTATGCTTACAAGCCATAATTAGTAAAAGTGTGGAGAGAAAATTGGTTCAGAAAAAGAAAACAAAGCGGGAATTTTGGGGAGTTACGCAGGCAAGAATAATAAGAAGGATGGGAAAGAAGAAAAGATTTAAAAGAATGTGTTAATAGGTTCATTTTATTTACCACAGTATCTCTAGCACCTAGGGCCTATGACACTGCTGGGCACAGAGTAGATGCTCAAAATATTGGAGAAAAATGCAATACATGGAACACATACACACACAAAACAGAAAGAGACAAGAGAAGTGAAAGGAAGACCATCTGAAATGAAAGAACCAATAAAAATTGAGGAAGTGGTAGAAATAAAGACATACTGTTTATATTATTTACTAAGCATGTTTCGGGCTTTTCAGATTCTAAATTAGAACATTATGATATTTAAGACCCTTTTTATATCTGAGGTATGTAAGACTCAAACATTTAAAATATATCAAATAATCAATGCTCTATGGCTATCTGGATTGAAGGAAAGAGTCTGAATGAAATGGCATGAAACTAGCTTTGAATACATATAGCAAATGCTTATATGCTAATTCCTATTAAGTCTAGTTAGCATTATTGGGGGATTAAGTAACGAAATATCTAAATTTCAGAAATAATTGTGATGGCTTAAAATTTCAGAAATAAGTAATTTTAAGATGTATAATTAAAAACTCTGATTAGGATGTATAAATACTTCTCTCAAGCATGCTCATTAGAGGGTGACCAGATGGCTAGTTAGCCTAGGGCATCTTGTTTTATGTTTTTATACAAGTATAGTTATTAATCATGCATCCTTTCACTTTTCAAAGTGTCTTGGTATGAATGACAAATTCTATGATTACTTTATCAATAGATGAACCTCACAGGCCTTTTTGTTGCGAAGTTAGAGCCAAACCAGTCTCACTCCTTTGATTACTCTTATCTTTGTTTTAGGAAGCCCAGAGACTTGGCCTGTCTAGTCTTAGTTGACTCCACCCAATTTATCTCATTCAAAGCCCAATTTTCCTCACCCCTTTGCGGTCCATTAAGCAAGTATCTAGACCCATTTCACTTTAGTGTCTTTTGTTCATCAGTGATAAGACAAGGGAAAAATTTTAAATGTAGAGAAATAGCAAAGATTGTAGGATTGTATTAAATCCTTCCAAAATCTTTTCCCTACACTACTATCCCTTCAGATATGATGAATGAGAATCTCTTTGAATATCTGCTCTTAACCTACATTCCTCAACAAACATTTCCTTCCTTCTTACTCTGCCCTAAGAGAGGGTCATATGCATACTTTGATCCATGGGGACCTCATTTCTTTCCCTTATAAAAACCTTTTAATCAATGTGGAACAATGTGTATTCTTTAGTCTGAATATGTTAGCTTTCTATTACTTCATAATGAATTAACACAACCTTAGCAGCTTAAAGCAACACTCATTTATTATCACACAGTTCTGTAGGTCAGAAGTCTGGGCAGGATTAACTGAATTCTCTGCCTACGATCTCACAAAGCCAAAATCAAGGTTTTGGCCAGGCTTGGGGGCTCTTATCTGAAGGCTCTGAGGAAGTATCAGCTTCCAAGCTTACTTAGGTTGCTGGCACAATTGAGTTCTTTTCCTCTGCTTTTAAAAGACTCATGAGATTATATCTCCATACTTTAAGATTAACTGAGAGGACTTTAGCACTTCTCACACAAATACAATGACCTTTGGGTATTTCAAGCCTGGCCCATATTTACATAAAATTATACACATTTAAGGTAAATGCACTCCCTTGAAGACTTAATTATGCTACTAATTTATTTACACAGTAGGATTTATATGGAGGCAATTTAACCTCATTCTTTGCTTAGTCCAATAGGTTTCAAATTTCAAAATATTACATATTAAACTAATATTTTTTTCTATAAAAAAAACATATAGCTGAATACAAAAAAAAGGTATAAAGTAGAGAGGTGCTCCTAGAATTTCTTTAAGTATTTACAGTCTGCAATTCTCTACGCTACAAGTGCCACAGTGCAAGAGAAAATCCATGACTTCTATTTAATGAAAATTAAGCTACTTAAAACATTGGCTTGACCTCGTCTTCTCACCCAATAAACATGATTACCTCTGCTGAAATGTGGTTTGGAGAGTGTATTGGTGTTTGGGAAAGGAAGCGTCTGGAGATTCTCATGTATATTGTGTCGACATAAAATGGTATTTAAGTATGTTTTAGTCTCTGGATATGGTTCTTTTTAGCAGTTGCTTCCTGGGTGGTCTATGCCTGTTTGATAATTTGGAAATACATGGAACTGGAATATTCAGAAACATACAAACAGAATAATAAGGTATATCATTCCAATCTACTCAAAGACAGCAAAAGAGACTTTATAAATAATATTGAAGCATGTAAGACATGGTAATAATAAAGGGAGGGTTAGAGCATCACAGACTTGGAAATCAGACTTTAAAAGATACACATCCCCTCTCATCAACAAATATAAAGGAAAACATTCATAGTTGAAAACTCATATTGATCAGCACGTACCTTTGCCAGCTAGAAATATTTCCCAATATTGCTGTATTTTATAGTCCTTAAAAGATCTCATGAAACACACACAAACACTGGATAACATTGACTATCATCATTATCAATAACTCCCAGGAAGAGGTTATGGCAGATATTCTCAGACTGTTCTGCTGAACCCTAGGGGTTTCCTAACAGTATTTCAGTAGTTCCTTAGACCCTTCAGAGTAGTCTGGAAGCCAAAACTGTGCTGACATTTGTACTGATGGTCTGAAAGCAACAGTAGGTAAAACTGATGAGCACACATCAAGGCAAGTAACACTCAACTTCACTGGCAGTCATTTTATTTTTCACTGCCACTCAATCACAGAAAATTAAAAGCCAATTTTTTCTTTAAAATGTCCTAGATGAAGAAGTAAAACTTATTCATTTTTATTACATCTTAACCTTTCAGTATAAGCATTTTTAATATTTTCTATGATAGAAAGGAAGTATGGCTAAAACATTTCTGTTATAGAATGAAATATGAAGGTTGTCTCAAGAAAAAGCACTATGAGATTGCTTTAGTTGTGAGTTGAACTGTGTTTATCACGGAAAACCATTTTTACTTAAAAGAACATATGACAGACAAATATTGGTCACTCAAATCTGGATATTTCACAGATATTTTCCTGAAAATGAATGATGTGAATCTATCATTCCAAAAAAAACAACTGACAGTACTCGTCGTCAATGATAAAATTCAAGCTTTCAAGTGAAATCTAGAGCATTGGAAAAATTTTGTTACCATAAGCTTGACAGGTTCCCAATATTTATATTCTTTTCTGATGAATATTTATCTACTTATAAATATAACTGTATGAATATAATTTATGAGTCATCATTCATAAATATATTGTATGATGAAATGAGGCAACATTTGGAAAATCTGCCTAAATCACTGAACCAAGATTTTCCAATGCTAAATAAGAATAAGGCTAAAAAGTAATGCATGGTTAAAATACCCATTTAAAGTATAAACTAGACCAACAGATATTAAGATATAACAGAGTATAAAAGTTTGTTGATATGCTTTCAGATTCCACATTTCCATACTGCACAAACTTGTGATGTCATCATAACTATGACACCAATTATCCCAAACCCACTTTTTCTTCCTTTTTCCAACTGCGGATCTGTGTGAGGCCAGATTTCCTCATAAACTTCCAACCAAAGTGACATACGGCAACTCATTAAATGCAGAAGCAGATATGAGATTTTAGCTGTCTTTCACAAGTTAAACATAGAGTTGCCAAAATGTAAAACAAAGACACTTCTCACTATTTTTTTTTTTTTGGATAACATAGTTAATTTTTATTAAAAGCATGTACTTTATGCTAACATATGATAAGATCGTTATTGCTAATTTTAAATGAATTAACATATTTTTAGAATCGTAGTCCTAATTTCTAATATGTTAACAATATTGGTAAAAAATAACCCACATAAATAAAGCTCTTTGAAGTCTTCAATAATTCTCAAGAATGTAAAAAGGTGCTGAGACCAAAAAGTTTGAGAATCACTGGCTTATAGCATATGGACAATTTCAGAAAGAAAGAACATTTTCTAAAATTACTGGCAAAAAGTTGGGATGTCATCATAATTCTAACAACAGTTCTCAAAATCAGTGTCACAATACATGTGCATGTTGAGCAAAATGAGCTGTGTGACTAAGCATGGCTGTACTGTGTATAAAAATTATAGAAATACTTAAAAACTTTTTCTTGAAATCCCATTTCCAGCACCATGACAGACTAAACATCTTTAGAAAATTCTCACTGTAAATCACCTAAAAATACAAATTCTGGCATAAAAATAACAAAAATCTTTTTAAATGCATAGTCGAATTCACAAGTAAGGGACATCTGCCCCATAGGCTTAAAGAAAAGAAGAGAAAATACAGAGCTGTGAGCTGGCACTGATTTGCTGACCTTGTAAGGACATTTTCCAAACTCAGATCAACAGATCTTCAGGTTGAGCCATCACACTGGGACAAAGATCCTGTGCCTCCAGGATTTCAAGAGTCTGGTCATCACCCTAGAGTTCTCAGTGGGTGGAACTGTCATCCCAGTGTTCTGGGAGAGCAAGGCCACTGTGTAAGCACTTGGAAGGGGTGGAGCTGCTACTCCATCAGGCTCGGAGAACAGAACATTGATCGATAGATGGCCTTCAGACCTTGAAATCTAATGAAGTTTGTCCAGCAGTGTTACAGAATTGATTGGGACTGGTGACCCCTGTTTTCCTCCTAATTTCTCCCTATGGGAATGTTTATCCTATGTCTGTCCCTCCTTTGTATACTGGAAACAGATAACTTGTTCTCTAGGTTTCACAGGTCCACAGATGTGGAATCATGCCCCAGCACATACCAAACCCATAACCAATTTTGATTAGACTTCGTTGTTAGCATTGTTTCTGAAATGACTTAAGGATTTGGGGCTATTGTGATAGAGTGAATGTATTTTGTGGTTGGAAAGAACATGTCTTTTTGGGGCCCAGAGGGTAAAAAGTGCTGGTTTGAAGCTGTATATACCCCAGAAAAACATGTTCTTAAATCTAATCCATTCTGTGGGTGTAAACCCATTGTAGGTAGTACATTTTGATGAGGCTATTTCAGTTAAGGTGTGTGTGACCCACCTCATACAGGATGGGTTTTAATCTTATTACTGGTGTCTTCATAGTGGAATGAATACAGAGAGAAGAGAGAAGGCCATGGAAGCAAGAAGGTGACAGCAACGAAACTCAAAAGAGAAGGGGGAAACCAGCCCATACCACCTGGTTCCGTGGCATGTGGCAGAGGAGCCAAGAATTGCCAGCAGCTGCTCTTTAGGAAGAAAGCATTGTCTGAAAACTGTAAGCAGATAAATTCCCATTGCTTAAGCCAAACCTATTTCATGGTATCTGCTTTGAGCAGCCTAGGAAACTAAAAGAGTAGGGATATCTAATTTACACCACCTGCATGGTTCAAGAAAAACTAGTCCAAGAAATTAACTTAAATAGCCTAAGGTATAGGAATAAAGGTATAAGGAATGAAAATTATCTTCAGAGAGAACTCTCAACCCAGACCAGACAGGATTCCTACATATAAAAAACCCTAAGAGATAAGAGTTCAAATATGAAATTATATAACCCATGAGTGGCAAGCCACAACGAATAGGATTCAGCAAAATGAACAAATAACAGGATTAGACCATGAATACTTCAATAATAGAATTATTGGCTAGTGACTCTTAAAATGCACACTTGAAGTGATTTAGACCTAAAAGATAAAAAATATGAGAAAGTCTCAATATATTATAAAAACACCCTAGAAGATATGGGAAAAAATTAATGAATGTCTAGAAATAAAAGTTATTTAAATGAAAAAAAAAAAAACAAAAAAAACACAACACCTTGATTTAAAAAAAATAAAGGGATAATTAATGTAAACGAGGAAATATGGCTGAAAAATTTACCTAGACCATAGTCTAGAAAGACAGAGATGGATAGGAAAAGAGAATAAGAGCTATGGAAATCAGAATAAGAAGCAGCTATGTAATTTTATTAGGATTTCCAGAAATAAGTAAAAAAATTGGGGGCAAACACAAGATTTGAAGAGATAATGACAGAGAATTCTCTAGAATAAATGAAAGATGTGATTCTTCAGATTCAGAAAGCATGAAGAATATAAAGTAGAATACAAAGAAATAAAAACTAGACATTTTTAATGGAAGGAAGGAAAAAAATGAATGAAGAACAAGTAAAATAGTAAATACGTGAAAAATCTAATTGAACATTGTAGCAAAACATACTGTAGATTTTAAAACTGAGATCAAATTTTTATAAATGACAACCTATAATCAGGAAAGGGATTTATCTAAAATATTCTAAGGACCTTGCATTTCTAAAAGGAGAAAAAGATAGGTTATGTATACATGTTTAATATTCTAAGGTATATGTGTCTACTCAGGCTCACTTGTGGATATTTCATTATCTACTCAATGTGAAAATGCTGCAATTCTTGAGAACTTGATGCATTCATTATACCTTATCATATGTACACTCTCCAACAAGGTAATGTTTTCCAACACATACACTATATTTTAGTTCCGTCCAAATTTAAACATAAAAATATCAAAATCCTTCCAACAAAAAATATCAGTCTCCTACCCAGCCCTCTCCACTCAACTCCCCAGATACAACGATATTCAACCCCTTTAGTTACATCTAACCTCTCTCTCTCTTTCACACACACACATTTGGTTTTCTGATTTATCAAACATTGATCTATTAATTCATTCTTTATTGATGACTATTAATACTCTATCATATGTGTTTTGTGCACATATGTAGGAATTTCTTAGATAGATACCTACGAAAGGAATTGATGGCCACAGAATATACATATGCTAATTTTAGTAGATATTGCCAAAAGTTTTCCAAAGCAATTGTACCAATATACATGCACTCTTGAAGTGTATAAGTGTTTCCATATTCTCTCTATCACTTGGTAAAGTAAACATTCTGAATTTTATCAGTCTCATTGGTATAAATCTTGTGATCTGATTGTACATTTCCCTTACTGCTAAAGAGATTGAGCATCTTTCCATCTGTTTATTCACCATTGGTGTATTTTGTTCTGAAAAATGGCTGTTTCCGTATTTTGCCCTGTACCGCATGTCTAACCTGCTTGTGTGTTTCTTTCTCACTGATGTACAGGAGCTCTTTTTATACTCTAGATTTTCATACTTAGTTGGTTATATGTGTAGCAAATACTATATATCATTAACCCCAAGATTAACATTGTTTCATATTGTGCTGATTCTTAAATCAACAATGTCTTACAATGACCACATTGTTGTTATTTTTCAGTGGTACATAAAATAATGATGTGCCATAAAATCAATGACAAGCTATAGTACCTTAAAGTATACGAAACGTTTTACCTTATCCCTGATAGAAACTAATGTGGTTTTCTTTTTCCTTTCAATTTCATTAGTATTTTTTGATATGCAGAAATTTTAAATATTAATGTAGTTGCATTCAACTATTTATTTCCTTCATAATTAGCATGTTTGTGTCCTCTTTTAGAATTCCTTCTCTGACACAAAACTAAAAATTTATTTGCCTATATTTCCTTCTATTTTTTGAAATTTAAGCTCTATGAAATTAACAAACTTTTCCCATGGGAGTAGTCAATTGTCTTAAATCATGTATTGAATTGTGCCCCTTCTTCTGGTGATCTGCATTTTTATCAATTTTCCATATATGTGCTACCACATTATCTTATTTATTAGTTTTGATGTATTAACATATTACATATTTTTATATATGATTGAGCAGATTTCCCCTCCATATTATTTTTTTCACTAGTGTCTTGGCAATTCTTAGGCCTTCGCTCCTCCAATCTTCCTGTTAGAATTTTTATTGGAATGCATTGAATCAATAAATCAATTTGGGGACAACGCACATTCATATCATGTTTAGTCTTTCAGACCATGAATAGGGTTTCTCTCCTCATAGAGCTGTCTTCCTTACTGAATTGCAACAGAGGTCTATAAGTTTCTCCACATATGCCTTCCATATTTGTTATTAGACATATTGCTAAGCACTTTATTTTCTCCCATATTAAATAGAATTTTTAAATAAAATTTTCTCACTGTCTCTTGCTTGTATATAAAATGCAATTGATTACTGTATACTGATTTTATATCTAACCACCAGTTGCTAAGCTCTCTTATTAATTCTAATAATGTAATTCCATATTCTCTAAGGTCCTTTTTTAAAATGTAGAATATCACATTATTCTACATTAGAATATTGTACATTAGAATACTGTACATTAGAATATTACTTTATTGCAAGGTCTAGAATTTCCAGGACAGTTTCAACAGAAGTAGTGATAGTGGAATTTTTTCCCTGTTTCTGATTTTTAAAGGAATGTTTTTAATGCTTCACTATTTAAAAAGATATTTCATGTATTTTTTGTAAATGCTTTTTATCTGGCTAACAAGCTTCCTGGATTTTTTAAATTTTATCCAGCATTTTTGTCATGAATGGGTTTGAATTTTACGAAATGCATTTTCTTCATCCAAGAAGATGATTACCTGGTTTTTCTCTTTAATTGGATAATGCAATTACCTTTTAAGATTTTCTAATGTTAAGCTACTCTTGCATTTCTGGAATATATCTGGAATAAAATAACCCTACGTGGTCATTTTAAAATATATTGTGAGATAATACCTCCTAATATTTGATTTAGGGTTTTGTTTTGCTTTTCATTTTCTTTCTTATACTGTCCTCTTTAAGATTTGGTAATAGTTTTATATGGTCTAATTTCCCCCTTTTTCTATTTTGTAAAATAGTTTGTATAATATTGAAATGATCTGGGTTTTTTTTTGTTTTTGTTTTTTGGAATTTTAGTATAAATCACTCATAAAATCATTGAGGCCTGGTATTTTCTTGGGGTATTTTTAAAAATTGATTTAATTTCTTTAATTGCTAGGGGATTATGTAGACTATTTTTGGTCTATTCTCTTAATTAGAAATTGTCAACTATAATTAATCATGTGTTTGAAAACATTTCTTTTGTAGAAAAGGCTGATGTGCTAAAATCCTCCATTTGTTACTATCTGCATATATTTATAAATCATGCTGCTAATGAACAAATGACAAAAACACTTATATTCCAGTGCTACCATTAATGAACCCTTTTAGGACTCGATTTTTAATTACATTTAAGATGAGTAGGAAAGCCAAGAATAAAAATTCAAATATTTTTGGTCCACAGATAACTTAAACCAGGAAGGTACCATGTTTGAGGAAACAAGACATATTCCTGTTTAGACATAAACAGTTTGATGTGACTTGAGGGATGTCAGGCAAGTTTTGGATTTTAAGTGACTGGGAATAGACATTTGCAGCTGTGGGTCCAGATGGCATTTATGAGTCATATAGAAAAGGCATAGAAAATGGAACTCTGAGGAATGGCAACATATGAGACATTAGCAGAAGACAGTGCATCAACAATGGAGAATGAGAAAAAATAATAATTTTTTAATTAATTTAAAAATGGCATAGAAAGATGGGATTGGTCAAATCATCAAATTTCTTAGTACATAATAATTATTTTCATCCTTTTCCCATTATTACTTCTCTTGCATCTTCTCCAGGTAACAAAAGCTTACTCAACCTTCTAGAACCAGCTGAAATCCCATTGCCTCCCAGAAGTTTGTTCTGTCCATAACACATAAATGCATGGAATTTTCTCCTCTTAACTTAAGGCATTATGTTTCCATTATATATAAAATATTTATAGGCAGCTTTTCTACTGTGTTCTTGATCTGCTACTATTTGTAAAGTATATGTACCAGACCGACTAGGTCCTTCAGAGTGCTAATTTGAGGATCAACACAGTTCACCTTGATTCCTCAGTATTCCTTTCCATAATACATAAAACAGATTTTGTAAGAAAGGCTGGGAAGAGTTGAGAAGGAGAAAGAGAGAAGGCAGCTGGGAGCTAAAGAGAGAAAAAGTTGATATTTGAAGGGGCTGGTAGACATTTCTTGGAATCCATCAAACTTAATTCATCTAAATTAATTATTTTCTCCCTCTAAAATTTCTTATGAACAAGCACTGTTCTATATACACTAATATATCCTATATATCAAAGAGTAAGATAAACCTCTTCTTACCCACTAGCTATAAAAGATACAGATATACTACTGATAGATTCAGTATCTGCAATGCCCTGGAGTGCTCACATTTGGCACAGAGACATTCAATAAATATCGATTGTTTTTGACATACCTAATTGTGGTTATAGCAATTAGCATATCAAGATAGAAACACTAAGTTAAAGGAAAATGGGTATCAGAAGCACAACCATTTCTGTTGCTTTAGATTTTCAATTACAGTAAATATTAGGTTTACATCAATATTAACTGTTATCATTCAGCATTAATTTAGAAGTGTGATTTTTATAGTTTAAACACTTTTTTTTCTATTTGTTTAAATCATATCTGAAGCTCTTCACTAGTTCTCAATACTAACTATAGAGACAGAACTGCTGACCCCCAGTCTAAAGATTTGAGAGCACTATGGGCCTTTATTTCTCCTCTATAGGTGATGAGGGCAAGGACAATTAATTTTTAGCGACTGCATTAGATTCCCATTGCTACTATAGCAAATTACAACACATTTAGTAGCTTAAAACAACCAAAATTTACTATCTTACAGTTTCTAGGTAGAAGTCTTGATATAGCCTCAAAGGCTAAAATCAAGGTTTTGGCTTCTGATACCCATTTTCCTCTCTTCTGGAAGCTCTAATAGAAAATCCATTTCTCTGCTTTCTCCAGGTTCTAGAAGCCTCCCACGTTATTTCGGTTCATGGATCAGTTCTTCCGTCTCCAAGGCCACCAGTGGTACTCACATCTGACCTCTCTGTGCCTTTCTTCAGAAGTCTCCTTCCGACTCTCAACTTTTCTGCCTTCCTCTTCTACTTTTAAAGACCCTTGTGATTACACTGGGTACACCTGGATAGTCCGGGAAAGTGTCCCTAATTTAAGGTCAGCTGATTACAACCTTAATTCCCCCCTGCTATGTAGCCCAACATATTCATAAGTTTCAGGACCAGGGCACAAACATCTTGGGGGTGGGAGAGGGGTGCCATTATTCTGCCCACCACAGAAAGCAAATCAACTTCACTAACATTATCAGCAGAGATAGTTGCCACTTGCATACTGAATTATACTTTATTTCTCCTGAGATTTAAGGATACCACCATATTTCATCTGATTGAAATCTTATTTAAAACTTTTCATTAATCTATGACAATTTTAATAAGCTGCTGGTTGCAAGATGCATCCCAATTTCAGGGATGTTAAAGGGTGAATACATGTGTTTTAGAATTGGTATTTTGCTGATTAAAACACATTAAGTGTGTTTTAAGCATTTGTTTTATTCCAGTATCTATATACCTATCTAAGTTCCAAATAATCTACCTAAATTAAAATGGTAGAAAAAAATGTGTGATTAAGAGGATGATACAAAGGACTTTTATTTTGACTTTTATTTTATCTTTTCAAATATATGCTTAAGAAATACTTACAACATTTATTTATAAAATCCCATAATATTGACATAGCTCATTCAAAGTGTACATACCTTGTGACTCAGCAAGTCAGTAAAATTATTTTATTAAAATTATTAAGTCAAAATATTGCAATACAAACCCAGTTATTTCCAAGTTTATATTTGCCATTTTTATATATTTTATGAAATTTTATGTAATTTTATTATATATATTCTATAAATTGTATGTTAATTTTTGTCTTATAACTTTATTCATAAATTGTTGTCTCATGTTCAGTTTTCTGAACTGAACCAATTGTTTCCTGTTATATGAAAGCATCATGTAATAAAGGAAAGGTACCTAGCATTATAGTCAGAAGATCTGAGGTAGAGGCCAGCACTGTCATTAACAGTGATCCTGGCCAAATCTTTAACCCCTCCCAAGGGAATTAAAGGATGCCATAGAAACTAGTGCATACTAAGTGCTGATTAATAACTAGCTGCTTTTGCAAGTGTTATTCTAAAGATGAGGAATTCAGGCTTTCAAAGTGTGAAATAGTGTGCCCATATTCACCTAGGTAATAGATAGCAGAGCTCTAATTCAAATGAACAGTGCATGGGTTTTGAACTTATATAGATGACTAAAAACCCATGCTCTGTTGATTATACTGCAGAGCTTACTTCATCCATAAAACAGTGATTATAATAAAACTATTGTTCAGATTTTAAGGAAATTAATGAGATAATGTCCATGAAAGTATTATCTAAATTACAATGAACAGCATAAATCTTACCATTCCTTTTAAAATATATGCATTCCTTGACATTTATAATTCAAATTAATAAAATAAATTCAAATCCTTCAGCAGCTGTCCTTCCCCCCTCGCTATACCTAGGAGAGTGGGGCAAACTATCATATTCAAGTTATTCAACTCCATATTGCCCAAACTAATAAATACTAAATCCACTTTTTTCCTTTGTCCTTCATCGCTTTCAGTATTTTTATTATAGTATCCAAGTGAAATAGGCTGACTTCACATTAGTTATAGATAAAAGAGGAAAGGAGCTATGCAAAGACTTTGATAAATGAAGCACAGAGCAGTGTGCCAGCACATTCTCTTAATAATAGTGGATGTTATTAATATTGCCCATATAATTATTTTCTTACAAATGAATATATGAGAATCAGAGAAGATGCTGTGCCTTAGGCCTGCAAGTAACAGAAATAAAAACTTTAAATTTGCATTAGATAATAATGATTTTTACTGGCTCACAAAACCCAAAGCCCAGAGGTTAGACTGGGCTCCAGGGTTGAAGGATGAGTGATTCAACAATGTCATCAAGGAGCAAGACACTTTCCAAGAATTTAAAAATTTGAGGAAGTGATTAGACTTTAAGTTAATGGGGCTACCTAGAATTATTTTTTTAAATACACATAACCCTTTATTCTGTTTTACCTCTTTTATTTCTTGCTCACCTTATAAAGAATAAATGACTCCCCAAAGATAGTTAAATTAGAGCACTTATTACCCTGTGGAAATTTGCCCTATGTGATATGCCAAAATCAGATTATAACTCCTAAATATACCTTACCATAATCCCTTTTAACATACAGCTACCTGACTTAGAACTGCATATATATATATATATATATATATGCCCATATATATATTTGATAGGTAGATTTATATAGATAAGTTTATCTCAGCATATAAGCATACACTTACAGGCATATATCTATTCTCTAGAAATTAAGAAAAGCTGTGGTTTCAGGTATATTCTATTAGCTATGGGGCTATATTTGGAGTGTTTTAGATATCCAGAACAAAATATGACAAAATCGCTGCTTTATAGATGAAGAATTCTCATGAATCTAGAGAATTAGATATACTTTCTTTTGACAGAGACTTCAAATAACTTCAAGCTTATATAACTCAAAAACAAACCCATTATCCTAAAAAAATAGTCAATTGTAAGGTCATTAATACTTGGTTAAACAAAAATAATAAAATTGTATTGAGCCCATGTGTATATCCCTGTAAAAATAAAAAATAACAGAGGAGAATCTTAAAGCATCATTTAAAAGTTCTTCAATATACAGTTCATACGTGACTTTAAACTGTTTAATTAGTAACTGAAGCACTGACAAAAAATTCAACATATAAGTGAAATATACATATACATTATAGATCTCAGATATTCTAAAAATATTCCATTAAAACCACACTCTCGAATAATTTCCTATATTTAAACAAGGTATGTGTGAAAAGTCCCCAGAAGTAACACCTCAAAAGTGTTACAATTTTTATATACACTTACCGACAGTATCACATGGTTCATCTTTGTGTACACAGAAATCTTTCCTAGAGAGAAAAATGGAAAGTGAAAGTAACTACAAATCTTTTTTCCAAACAATACAAATTATGTAACATATTCTTGAACAGTTATAGGATTTATTGAACCACATCCTATATCTCCATGAATTTAATAAAAATGAGAATAAGATTAACTTATAATTCTAAGGAAATGTGTGATTAATTAAACTTTTATTACACATTTATACCTGATCTAATTCCAGGACATAGTTGTCTTATTTCATTGATGACATTTCAAAAATAAAATTCCATCCTGCTTTGAATTTTACAAAATTTCAGTTTTGTTATTACAAAAACAGCATATGTTTTGGGGACATGATTTTCCATTTGAAAAATATTTTAATATATCTGCTTCACTTAATATACAAATAATTTCCAGATTGAAGATCTAAATGCAAGAAATACAATTTGAAACACTATAACATTTTATAAAATTGGTAAGAAAATTTAAAAACGAATAACAATCATTTTAGGGTATGAGGAAATAGGTATTTTTACATAAATGTTTTCTAATCATGAAAAATATTCTGTAATTTGCTCTTTCAATGGACCTCTATATCTTGGAGAGCATCTCCTAATAATACAAATGACTCCACTTCATTCTTTTAGCAATTACTTAAGATTTCACAGTGCATAGTAATTTAGTAGAACATTATAATTAGGAGCTATGATCTTGGAGCCAGACTACCTGAAAGGAAAACTTTTTGTCTACTTCTTACTAGTTATGTGACCTTATGTAACCTACTTAACCTTCCTGTGTCTCAGTCACCTATTCTAAAAAATAGGGGTAATAATAATATTTATTTCATAAATTTTATGTAGAAGTCAGATATCTTAACACATGTAAAGCATAGGCTTATTTTGCAGATTGAATGAGTTAACACATATGAGACATTTGAACAACACCAGGCACATTGTGAGCTCTCAAAGCTTACTTGTTGATACTTTCGTTGTCTTGTTGTTGCTACTATTCCTTTATCATAATGTTAGCAATTTCCTACAGATTTGTATTTAGGCTCTATATATTGTTCATTACTACAAATAATAATATAATTAAACATGTCCTGTAAGAAATAAACGAAAATTGTCTTGTTTAATTTCCTCTTTGTTACAGCCATCTGAATGTCATTACTGAATAAGAAAATGACTTTAAACACTAAGTCCATACTCCTCTTGATTCACCAATGATATCTATATTGATAATTATAACAACTGGTTTTGTTTTTTGTGTGTGTGTTTTTTTGCGGTATAAAATATTTATTATTTTCTTTTATATTTTATATACATTTTAATTTTTTAAAAGATACTTAGATTACATAAATGTGACATAAAAAATATAGGGGATTCCCATATGCCCCACTAACTACCCCTCTCACATTTTCCCACATTAACAACATCCTTCATTAGTGTGGGGGAGGGAGCAGGTGAACTCTGGAGATTTGCAGGTATGTAGTTGAAACAGCTGGTTTTTAATTCACATCTTACTTGTCCATCAGAAGCATTTGCGATTTAGTACCTATTTATATAATTTTGTAACTGTTCCATCCATGTATAAATACATATTATCTAATTGTTTAGAGCAGAGTTCTATACACGCCCATTAGGTCTAGCTAGTAACAAGTTATAATATACAATTTCTAAATAGAATGAACAATTTGGAATTTATTTTTACAACTCTTTCTTAGAAAGGACTGTTAAGAATTCCACTGTGGTCATAAATTTGTTGATATTTCCTTGTGATTCTGTTCATTTTTGCTTCATTACATTGATACTAAGTTATTAAGTATTTAAATTCTCAAGTTTTTATAGCTTCTTTTGAATTATGCCTTCTATTATCATGAGAAAACCATCTTTTGTTCCCCATTATATTTTCTTTGTTAAAGTCTATTGTCATATATTTGCATATACTAATATGATTAATACATCAATATTTGCTTGGTATAACTTTACCTTCCTTTTACTTCAACTTTCAGTTTATCTGAATCTCTTATACCGAGTATATAGTTAAAATTTTAAAACCTTGCTATATAAAATCCTTATTTCAATAAATGAGTTTAATCCATTTACATTTTATTATGCACATATTTGGATTTTTCTATCATCATATTTGTGCTTTCTATTTGCCAAGTTATATTTATTTGCTATTTTCCCCCTTTATTTATCTAATTTAATTTTCCTATCTTTTTCTAACAGATATTTAATATTACTGCTTTGAAGAATAACATTTATTGCATTTGATTCATGGTAACTTTTATCTTCTAAAGTACACTATATTTGTTTCTGTATGAAATGGTTTCACTGAGCTAAAATCAAGATGTCTGCAGGCTTGTGTCCCTTCAGGAAGCTGTAGAGGAGAAACCATTTCCTAGTCTTTTACAGATTCTAGAGGCTGCCCTCATTTTTTGATAATATTTTAAGACTTTCTGGTGTTTTTTATCTCCTTTTAGGTCTATATCACTTAAAGTCTACATTTTAAGTTACCAGTCAATAATTATATTATTGAAGTTGTTGTGGGTCTAATCCTGTTATTTGTTCATTTTGCTGAATCCTATTCATTGTGGCTTGCCATTCATGGGGGTTATATAATTTCATATTTGAGCTCAGGCTTTTTCACCTGTGGGAATCTTGTCTGGTCTGTGTTGAAAGTATCTCTCTCTGAAGATAATTCTTATTAACATATATTTTATGCTGTTTAAGATAATTTCCTGGACTAGGATTTCTTGGACCATACAGGTGGTATAAGTATCCCAACTGTTTTAGTTTCCTAGGCTGCTCAAAGCATATACCATGAAATAGGTTTGGCTTAAACAATGGGAATTTATCTGCTTACAGTTTTGAGGCTGGGAAAATGTCCAATCAAGGGATCATCAAAGCAATGCTCTCTTCCTGAAGACCAGTGGCCAGCGATCCTTGGCTCCTCTGTCACATGGCAAAGCATAAGGTGGCAGCTCTCCCTTCTCTTCTGGGTTTCATATCTTTCAGCTTCTTGCTTTCATGGCTTTCTCTTTGCTCTCTCTATTCATTCCATTTATAAAGGACTCCAGTAATAGGATTAAACCCAACCTAACTGAGGTGGGACACACCTTAAGTGAAGCAATCTCATCGAAAGACTCTACTTACAATAGGTTCACACCCACAGGAATGGACTTGATTTAAAAACATGTTTTTCTGTGCTACATACAGCTCCAAATCACCACAGGTCTGGTTGGTTCTTTTCATTCTGATGTCTCTAGCTCTCAAGGACCCTTTTGTATTTCCATCTTTTGATGACTCTATGTAGCCTTTTGGGGAATCCCTCAAGGTATCATCTAATCCTCTCTTCAGCTGTATCTAATCTGTTCTTCAACTCATAAATTGTGATTTTATGTCCAAAAACCCTATTTTTACAGATGTTTTATTTTCCCAATTTTTCAAACATACCATTCTTTTCTATTTTTGTTCAATTTTTAATTTTTTGTTTTTTAATCATGTAAAGCATGTTTATTATATCATCTCTGTCAGACTTTTAAATTACACTGTTCTTTATTGTGACACTTGGCTCCTACTATGGAAGATTTTGCCATTATGTGATGTGGAATCCTATTGTGAATGAAAATTCAGTAGTGACTTCCATGTGTTTTCCCTTGTAGTGTAAACTGAGAGAGGGCCCCTTCAGAGCAGTTTTGCATATATGTTTACTAAGTGCTTTACTGTTGGAATCAGTTTCATGATAATGAATCCCCAGGGGAGCCATTTTCCCTAATTTGGGATCATGGCTGAAACAGAAGTCTTCTTTATTGACAACCTGTACTTGCTGGCAGAATTTTGTCCAGCTTACACTTTTATTATGGGTGCACCTCTTCGAGGGCTCTGGATTAATGTAATCATTTTAGTTCCACTTCCCCAATTTGTACAGCCTTAAGATATTGCCTTTTTCTTCCATATGGGACTCAGGAAAACAAATTTTGTAGTCCAACAAACTCCCAAGGAGCACCTACCACATTAATTCAGATGGTTACTACATTTGTTGCTTTTTGGTTCATCTGTGCATTCAAAAGGATATTTATTATATTTTTTTCTACAATTTCTATAGGCCTAATATGGGAACATTTTCTGATTATCTACTTATACAGATTATTAAATAATTAGAGAAACGGATAACAATCTGTGATCTACCGTGTAAGAATTAAGTATGGTGAAATGATGCATTTATTTATTGTTACTATTAGATATCAATTTATATACTAACAAGACTAGCGGCATCATTTTATTATTAGACTTTCTATTAAGGAAGTATTTTTACCAAACTCCTTAAAAGACTGTGTAACTAAGTGCCTGATCAATAGATTCACATTGACAGATATTGAATATTTTTTCACAGATGTCTTTTTACAACTGGAAATTATGTTAGTTATAAATTATTTTAAAAATTAGTAATAGCTATATTATTTTTCTTCCAAAAGGTTGGAGTCAAATAAACAAAGGTATATGTGGTTAGCCATGGGTATGAATAAGTTAGGGAATTAAGTATTCCAATATCAAAATTTAATTATTAAAATTATTCAGTATTCCACTTGGAAAATTTCTGACTGGTAATTTCTATGATACAACTATAGTCAATTATTGATTACTAGAGTAATAGGGAGAAGGGAAGAGTTGTTTGGGATAAAGAAGATTAAACATAAATTTAAAGAATATGTATTCAACACAAAGCACAAAATGAACTAAACAAAATTAATTCATCCAAATCACATCCACTATCGTGCAGTTATACATAAAAATAATAAAACAAATATGATAGTTTATCACATGACTTGCTTTGCAAAGAGCCACCAGGAGATTTATTATTCCTGTGGGTCTCTCAGTCCAAAACTCTTCTTTTCCAGTAATTCACTAGGACTCCAATAAGGTAGAGACTCAGGCATTGATTCAAGTTATTCCCTCTCCCTTCCTTTTCTCACCAAATTAACTCCATCCTCAAACACTTGGCTTGCTTTGTTTTAGAGGTTACACCTTGCCTACCTCAGTTTGTCTTTATAATGCCTGTCAGCAATGGCTGTGCTCTAGAGAAGCCTATCATATGACTGGAAAGGGAGTGGGTCCTCCTCAAATAGAAGTAGACAAAATGTAGCATTAAAATGTATTGTCTACTGATTACTGTATATTTCTGAACAAAAAACATGTAGGTATTTTCACTAATTTGTATTTTTTTCTTTTCATTATTAATTTTCCATATCATTTATGTTCTCAAGGGTCTCTAGCTACTTTTTTATTTAGAGAAGTTGTGGGATTATAGAACAATGATGCATAAAATACAAAAATCCCCAGTGTGGCAGTTTGATATTATTGATGAATTCCAAAAAGAAATACTGATTGTGTTTGCAAACTGATCTGTTCCTCTGGGCATATTAGATTGTATTAGACTCAAAGGTTTCACTTTTATGTTATTAAGCCAAGATTAGGGTTTTTATTTGACCATGTCATTAGGGTGACTCAATTTGTGTCCCTACCTACAGCTAGCTGTGGGCTATATAAATGGATGTTCAAATCAAAGACAGGGGAGTAAATACACAGAGAAGGAGAACACAGAAGCAGATACACAGGAAGAGAGAGTGCTCCACAGACACAGCCCCAGGAAGAGAGATGAGCCTAACAGTTTACAGCTGACCTTGTGGAGAGACCAGAGCAGCCGAGGCCAGAAAGAAATGAGCCCCGGGAGGAGTGATGAGCCTTATGCCAGGAAGAAGATGGGACCACAGAGCCTTAGAGGAAGAAGGAAGGCTGAACCCTCGCAGACATTGCCTGCCATCCTGCATCAACACGTGGCAACAGACTTTGGGTGAGAAAGTGCCTCTTACGATACCTTGAGTTGGACTCTTTAAGGCCTTGTAACTGTAAGCTTCTACCGCAAATAAATACCCTTTATAAAAGCCAACAGAGTTCTGGTACTTTGTATCTGCACCCCTTTGGCTGACTAATACACCCATATACCATCCAGTTATTAACACCTTGCACTAGTGTGGAATAGTTATTAACAGTGATGAAAACACATTTTTATTATTACACTATTAACTATAGTCCATGATTAAACTTTAAAAAATTTTTATGTTCCTAAGAGAAACTGATGTGTAATTTTCTTTTCTTGTAATATCTTTATCTGGCTTTGGTATTTGGGTGATGTTGGCCTCACAGAATGAGCTAAGTAGTGTTCCCTCCTGTTTAATTTTGTGGAAGACTTTGAGCAGAACTGGTATTACTTCTTCTGGGAATTATTCATAGAATTCACCAGTGAAGTCATCTGGTACTGGGCTTTTCTTTGTTGGGAGGTTTTTGATGACTGATTCAATCCCTTTACCTGTAATAGGTTTGTTCAGATCCTCTATTTCTTCAAGATTCAGTGTAAGTTGCCCATGTGTTTCTAGGAATCTGTCCTTCTACTTGCTTTGAGTTTAGTTTGCTGTTCATTCCCCAATCCCGACGGACCCAGAACGACATCAGCTCTGACAGCCCCAGGCTGAGAGGGAACCCAGATACCATGGGGCAGATGGAAGGAATTATTCTGTCCACAGCTGCAAACATTTTTGGGATGGGACCTGTCCATCGTCATCATTTTGTTGGTTGTCAGGGCAAGCCTGAAGAACTGGGGAGTAGGAATTGTCTGCTACTCTGCTGGGACTCAGGACTCTACTGGCATTTGAACAGTCCAAAGATTTAAGTCTCTGAGAAAAATATTTAACAGGTACATTAAAAATTATAGGTTCAAATAAAAGGAGTAGAAGAATCATGATTAGGGAAATTATACATGAGTATAAATATGTTATATTGGGGAGACAGATTATCATATCTTCCCAGATAGGGCCCACTGAAGTGGTGTTGATTTCTTGATGCTGTGTGTCTTGCCTCTGTTGTCCAGATGTTCCAAGAGCCCTTGGGAGCACTCTTGTTTGATGCTTTGTTTACTGTGGCAGTTAGTGAAATCTGTCTCATACCTGCATATCCTTAACCTCCGGAATGACTTCCCAACTCATTTTGAAATCTCTTGGCCATAAAAACTATTTTATTTAATGTTTTCCCCTTTTGATCAAGGTCTTTTTCCAAATACATCACTGATTAATACTTGGTAATAACCCCTCAGTGCCAGGGAAGCTCAATTTTGAGAGTCATAGCCCACATTGGGAGGAAGTTAGTGAGTTTGCAGGATTTGGCTTAGAGAGAGGTCACATTTGAGTAACAAGGATGTTTTCAGGGGGTAACTCTTAGGTATTAGTTATAATTAGGCAAAGTCTCATATTTACAGGAATAAGGTTCATACATATGAGCAATAAGACCAAGGACTTGTCATATGTGCCTGTTTTCTTTTCTTAGACACTGCTTATTCATTCCAGAGATTTTTGCCATTTTATTTGAGAAAGTAGCAGGGCTTCCCCAGGATGGAGGTTTAATATTTTATTAGATGATCTTTTGGCCTCAATCTATTAAGAAAACATACCTATAACACCACAAACACATTCATATCCCACAGAAGGTGGATTTCCCCCATATAGCACCCCGCTATCAACATCCTGTACTAGTAATGTACTTTAGTTATAAATGCTGCATAACATTCTTATATTTGTATTCTTAACTCCAATTCTTGGCCACCCCAGAATTTGCTGAGTTGTATAGT